>JAMZAV010002917.1:0-78315 GCA_024449915.1 Sweltsa coloradensis
ATTTGGGTGGTATATAATCACGTAGTAATTACGGAGCTCTAGCATTATTACTCTTAAGAATCTTGAGACAGCAAGCAATATCTCACAGGAGGTGTAGCTTACTCCTAAAGAGTTATAAAATAAATTTAAACAAGGTTGAATTTTATTGATTTTATTTATAAAGTGTATTTGATTGTTATGTATTGGATATGAAAAATGAGTGTTTCCGTTCAAGTTATGTTGAACTTCAAAAAACGACATAAACAAAAAAGTCCTATTCTATTAACTATTATTATACATCCGATCCACACATACAGGACAGGCAGGCGCAACACGCACAAGTATAATGTATGAAAAAACATTTGCAATATTACCGGCTATAGTTACGTTTGGTGATGTAATGTACATAGACAATTTACATAACAAAATTAATTATAGAACTTGACGTAATTCTTCTCAATATAAATATAATTGAATTTTTAAAATTTCTGGTAGGAGACCAAAATAGAGAAAACTGCATGACCCTCCTCATGTGTCTTACTATAGGTATTTTGGAGTTAGAGCTTGCGTACGGATTGTCCGAGGGATGCTTAATAACTCAATCTCTTGCATTCACAAACTTTTACTCGTAATTGCCGGTGATGATGTCGAACCCAGGACTTCCCGAATCAGTCTCTCTCGTTGAAGATCAGGTACATCTGGCGGTCTATATGACTACGTGTGTATATTACATTTAAAATACAATACATAACTTCTCAAAATACTACAAGGGAAACGAGGGGAACATATTTTGAATCGTCATTGATTATAATCGCATTGTAAAAACAACAACCAGCCAGCGGTTTAGCCGCGGTCGTTTAGCCGGTTCCCACTCGAACACCGAAGTTAAGCAACCTCGGGCGTGGTCAGGGGTAGAGTGGGTGACCGCTATGCTCTCTGCGCTGGTTAGAGCAGATGGAGGGTTCGAGAGCTAGTGTAACGGCTTCGTTCTCCTCGACGTCTGCTCGGCAGTCCGGGTTAGTGGAGCAACCTATATGACTGTCAAGGTTACACCGTCCTTTCGGATAGACGTAAAGCCGTTGGTCCCCTTGGTACTTTTCGAAAGGAGTAGGCTACGTGCCGGTACCGGGTTTCCCCTCCTCCCTTCTATTCACCCTTCATCCTCATCTATCCTCACTCATCGTCTCGAATAGCCTTAGTGCATTAATATAAGCACAAATCAAATCGACAACAAAAATAATACAAAATTATGAATACTATTCACTAGTATCATCCAAAATTTCATTTATATGTCAAAGTTATGTGATTGGGTAAGCCTGCATTTTGTGACGTTGACCTCAAATGTAAGTAACATATTATATCCAGGTATTAAATTTTCGACTTCAGTCATCGAAAACCTATCAAGAGATAAAAGCCTTTTTTCTCCAGATCAAAGTAAAAAATTCAGTCATGATTTGTGACTCCTATTCCTCCTTATGCCTCGACAGAGCTATGGCCGATGTGGTGTGGGATACTCTGAAATAGTCCCGCCTCCCGCCACGGCAAGCCTAGCTGAAAGTTCTTTCCATTCTTGCGAATGCTGGAATTGAGTCCTCTTAAAACTAATAGGTAGAGATACTATTTTTAGCGTTTTACGTTTTTGATGCTAATTCGGTGAACAAATATTTGGTTAAATATTACAAAATGCTAATTTTACTAAAAATAATGTTTTTCCATACCCTTAGAGAACTAGTTTGGCAATGTATTCTAACATTTGTTGTGGCAATATTGAATTGAAAATGTTCCTATAATTCATCATTAATTACCATTAAGAGTGCAAAAAAATACCTCGCATTTAGGGTTTTAGTGGAAAGGAAAAAAATAGATGCTACAAAATGCTAATTTTGGAAAAATTAATGCTAAATAATCTAAATTTAAATGCTAAAAAAACGTATCTCTACTAATAGGCCTACCCTTTAGCCTAGTTAGTCACCTGGTCAAGCTGATGTGAGCCCTACAGCTGGTTGCTATATGAGGGGCGAACTGCCATGTGCGAACAAGATTAAAATTGAAAGAGATCTTTCATGCATGCACATATAGATTTTATGTGTACACCTTTCACAGTCGCACTCACACAACCATACACTCAAACATACATACATACAGCGCAGCACACATAAATTCATGTTTATGTTATTTTTATAGACATATTTATGTTTATATAAAATTGTTGTGTTATGTATTTTCTTGTTAAGCTAATGTTTGGTAAATTGCACTTGCGGGAGAATTATGTCTTGTTGTAATGTGGCCACAAACAAACCGACAGACAGACGCCAAACTGCACCAGACACACCGAGAATGCAGCTATACGGTCTCAAGGCGAACTACTCTACTCTCCTGTGCCACTTAGCAAGTAATGAATAAACCGACGCCGATGTCTGGGTGACAGACACGTTCCGTCCACGATGCTGACAATCTACAATTATCATCTACAAACATCACTACCTCAAGTGTTGGCTGTCGTGACTGAATTTTAACGAATAGATCGTTTTGAATTTTAAAATAGTTTTATACGCTGGAAACAATAAAAAAATTATGAGCTTCGAAAAAAAGATATTTTACCTATATAAAACCAGCCGGAGACTTTTTATTTATTTTGTGAGCTAACACTAGCAAGGTAAAGAACGCTATGATAGTTGGTACAGCTGGCCAGGCGCGTAGGAACGTTTTGAAAGTTTGGGGGGGGGGGGGGGGGGGGGGGGGGGGGCAAATTTATTAGCAGATTTTGTAGGTCGGGAGCTGGGTCTGGGGCGGGGAATTTTCACCATACTACAGTTATTTCGTCAGTTTTAACTGCACTCGGACTCTGCAAACGATGTTTTACTGCAAATCTGCGATATAAAAACTTTAAAAAAAAAATGAACGTGAAATGGCCGTAAATTTCAACCTAATTTTTATGTAATCACGAAGCATTCAGGCAAACATAATATTCGTTTTACCAAGGAGACTGTCGAATTGTTTAAGTGTATGCGGAAATTCTGGGATTAATATTTACTCATGTTAGTTTTGCCCCTCCTGCCCCCCCCCCTCCCACGGCTCTACGCCACTGGAGCTGGCCTTAGTATTTCGAGGTTGGACCGAGGAACCCTTGAAGCAAAACCCTTCAGTCAGGATTGGCCGTGGCTGGTATCGAAAAGTCGAAAGTCGATCTCTGGACTTCGAGCCTCGCGCGAAATGCATGAGCTTCATTCCCCTCATTAATTTGAAAATGTCATAAAAAGAAAAAACGACCGACAACTCAAACCAAACCCCTGTACCACACTTTATATATCAGCATGTTTTCAGGTTTTACGCAAAGAACGGAACCTATATGTCTTTCGGGTGCCATTTTTCATTTACTAAAAACCCGAGATTTGCATGTTTTCGTCGTAAAACAGCGACCCTGTTTCCTACAGGTTTATTTACTTTCGTTTTCAGACCCATTAGGAATTCACTCAGCGGAAATTACGACACATAATAGCGGAGAGCTCTTAAATGGTTTCTGCTAATAGTTTGTATTAATGCGGGTACATTTTGATAACCACGCATTGTGTTAATTTACAGGGAATTAAATCGAAATAAGGTGCGTTTCGTTGAGAACTTCATGTGCTGTCAGCAGAATTATTGTACGGATTATCGCTGTGTTGTTGAAACAATGTTCATGGGAGGGGGTGGATGGGATTGTACTATAGTGCTCCGGGGGGGGTGGGATACTCTTGAATGTGGACGAGACTGTAAAGGGGCGTTGTACCTTGGTAAAATCACTTGGTTTCATTTTATAGAGAAGGTGTCATTAGTAGAGTTATGCAAAAGCAAAATACAGCTATATTATATCTTTTTAAACGTGTACGGTAACTCCTTTAGTTCAGATATGACTGAAAAAACATTTTTAAAAAAAATTGACTTCAAACGACAAATTTGAAATTATTGGCACAAACAACAATAACTCATAATCGAATTCGCTCGCGGCTCGCGTAAACTAGGCCATTTTTTTAAAATATGTAGGTATTTTTTTGTTCAAATTTTAAAAAACATAACATTAAATTATATTTGAATAAGATAGAATATTATTGGATGAGCGTAGCGAGCGTAGCGAGCGGAAGCGAAGAACTTCAATTTCACTGACCCCCTAAAAAATTTAGCTCGGGTTTTTTTTTTTTTTTGTTTTGTTTTTTTTTTTTTCCCTCTGTTTGTTCGCTCGATTCCGGGCAAACGGCATATGCGATCTTGATGAAAATTTTGACCGGACCTTCGTTTTCTCTGAACTTAGAGGTGTATTGTTTTTTGGGTACAATCGAAGAAATATTTCTCATGAATATCGTACTTTTACGATTTTTTCGATTTTTACGTGCGATATTTTCGTGACATTTGGGCCGATTCTGACCAAAGGGGTGGGGCTAGAACGTTCATATTCACATGGACATTAAGATTATGGTGATGTAGTACCTTTTGAAAGAAAAAGTTGAAAAGTTAGCTAGAATCTAAGAAATAAAGGTTTTAATATTAGTTTTTTTCAATTTTTAGTGCGATATTTTCGTCACATTTGGGCCGATTCTGACCAAACGGTAGGGCTACAACGTTCAGATTTCACATGGACATTAAGGTATGGTGATGTAGTACCTTTTGAAAGAAAAAGTTGAAAAAATTAGTCAGAATCTACAGAAATAAAGGTTTTAATATGAGTTTTTTGAAGTTTATAATACCAATTAACAAATAACAATAGAAACTTGACAACAATCACCTCCACAATGCATTCAAAAAGCACTTGCAAAGGAAAAGTGCAAACAAACGCACAAAACGCAGAAAAAAAACTTACAAAAAAAACGCTCATCCATCAACGCGGCGGGACTTTAGCGTTTTCCTAGTCATATTTAAGTAGGTGTGTAGGCCAACACTTTTGTTTGTTTGTTTGTACTGTATTTACATTGGGATACAACGGGTAGATCTTCACGAAATAAGGTAATTTTTTAAATTGGTGGCTAGATCTTCGCATATTTAGTAAATATAGTAATGGCCGAGCCTCACCTTGGTTTTGGTCTATGAGGTGGGCAGGGACGTCGTACCGGCCCTGGGTCTGGCTGGGGGAGGTTCTGGTAGGCGGACAGTCATACAGGTACACGTCGCCGAACTTCTGTGGGGTCAACACCTGAAAGCAAGGAGGAAGAGCATTCATTAATGATGCAGTTCTGCAATTCAAACGTATCCAAAGCATTGAATATATTCACATGGCCTCGATTATACGTCTGGCTAGAATACACATTATTAAAACATGAATAAAAAAAAAACTTAGCGTATATTTAACTTTTATTGTGACTTCTATATTCAAGGGGCTATTACCCCCAAAAAATTATATCTTGAAACTGTGATTTTACACAGATTTTTCAACTTTCTTGATCCAGAACTTTGCGAAAATTGGCGTTTTGAGAAAAACACATAGATCTAAACTCAAAAAAATTATTTAATTCAGGTTAACTAGTTATGAATTTAGAAATTAACAGAAAAATTATTGGGTCCACCATGTTTGCTCCAAAAAATGGTAAACTTGGTATTTTCCGAGCTAGGTTCCATCGGGAAAAATCTTCTATGAGAAATAACATGGGCCCAAATGTCACGAAAATATCGCACTAAAAATCGAAAAAAATCGTAAAAGTACGATATTCATGAGAAATATTTCTTCGATTGTACCCAAAAATGTGGCAGGTCTAAGTTAAAAGAGATTTCGAGGGGCCCTCCAATTTTTGGATGAGCGTAGCGAGTGGAGCGAAGACTTCAATTTCACTGACCCCCCAAAAAATATTTAGCTCGGGTGTTTTTTTTTTTTTTTTTTTTTTGTTTTGTTTTTTGTTTTGTTTTTCCGTCTTTTTGTTCGCTCGATTCGGGCAAACGGCATATGCGATCTTGATGAAAATTGGAGGGGACCTTCGTTTTCTCTGAACTTAGAGGTTTATTGTTTTTGGGTACAATCGAAAAAAATATTTCTCATGAATATCGTACTTTTACGATTTTTTTCGATTTTTAGTGCGATATTTTCGTGAATTTGGTCCGATTCTGCCCAAAAACGGGTTGGGCTACAACGTTCATATTTCACATGGACATTAAGGTTATGGTTGATGTAGTACCTTTTGAAAGAAAAATTTTAAAAAAGTTAGCCAGAATTCTAGAAATAAAGGTTTTAATATAAGTTTTTCAATTTTAGAGCGATATTTTCGTCCCATTCGGGCCGATTCTGACCAAACGGGTGGGGCTACAACGTTCAGATTTCACATAGACTTTAAGGTTATAGTGATTTTGTACCTTTTGAAAGAAAAAGTTGAAAAAGTTAGCCAGAATCCACAAAAATAAAAGGTTTTAATATGAGTTTATTGAGGTTTATAATACCAATTAACACGTAACAATAGAAACTTGACAAAAATCACCTACAATGCATTCAAAAAGCACTTGCAAAGGAAAAGCGCAACAAAACGCAAAAAACGCAAACAAAAAATTACAAAAACGCTCATCCATCAACGCGGGGGGATTTAGCTTTTTCCTAGTAATCAAGATCGCATATGTCGTTTGCCCGGTAGAGCGCGACAAACAAACAGAAAAAACGAGCTAATTTTTTGGTGGTCAGTGAAATTGAAATCTTCGCTTAGCTCATCCATAAATGAGTTACGGCATACTGGCACTTGTCTAAACTGCATAAACAATGTTTGTTTGTATGTGTGTTGAGATTGTGTATCTACTATCTTGTTGGATGAGCGAAGCGAAGACTTCAATTTCACTGACCCCCAAAAAATTTAGCTCGGGTGTTTTTTTTTTTTTTTTTTTTTTTTTTTTTTTTTTTGTTTGTTTGTTTTTCTGTCTGTTTGTTAACTCTCTACCAGGCAAACGGGATATCCAATCTTGATGAAAATTTGACAGGACCTTCGAAATCTCTGAAACTAGAGGTGTATTGTTTTTGGGTACAATCGAAGAAATATTTCTCATGAATATCGTACTTTTACGATTTTTTCCGATTTTTTAGTGCGATATTTTCGAGACATTTGGGCCAATACTGACCAAACGGGTGGGACTACAACGTTCATATTATACATGGACATTAAGGTTATGGTAATGAAGTACCTTTTGAAAGAAAAAGTTGAAAAAGTTAGCCAGAATCCATAAAAATAAAGCTTTTAATATAAGTTTTTTGATTTTTGGGGCGATATTTTCGTGCCATTTGGGCCAATTCTGCCCAAAACAGGTGGGGCTACAACGTTCATATTATACATGGACATTAAGGTTATGGTGATGTAGTACCTTTTGAAAGAAAAAGTTGACAAAGTTAGCCAGAATCCATAGAAATACAGCTTTTAATATACGTTTTTTACGGTAAATAATACCAATTGACACGTAACAATAGAAACTGACAACAATCACCTACAATGCGTAGGCAGCAAAACAAAGCACTTGCAAAAGTAAAGATATCCTACGCAAACTAAAAAATTTTCAAAAGCTCATCCATCAACGCGGCGGGACTTTAGCGTTTTCCTAGTATCTTGAAACGTAGCTGTGTATAATATGTGGGATATAGCGGAAAACGCCTTCACATCAACTCCAAAATCCTCAATGTTAGTGCACGAGTATTTGACATTCCATAATATAAACAGTAACTGCACCATTTACAGTTCGGTTGATGTTGCAATGTTTTTATTTACCTTCTATGCTTGTTCTAAGGTCACTCACCATTCACTAGCTATGTCGTGACAACGATTTAGTTCACAATTGATTTAAATTATGCCAATTCTTTTTACGTTCACAACCGACTAGAAATTTGCATAGAATTACAATGATGTTGAAATTATGCTAATCGATTCGCTATCGAAGTCGAACAAAAACTGCACTTTTAAACGGAGTTTGTTTCGTTTTACAATCACTTACGTCAGTTGGGTAGAACTAGAGGGTTATCGTGACTCACGTGTAACGGGGTAAGTGGTAGCAATGTTTTAAAGACGGGAACATTAAATATTACAATACAAAGCGCGGAGCGGTACACCAACGAGGGCGCGCCCTCGTTGGGCTCGTTTCATAGGCCTTCATTTAAAAATACATGTATGAATTCTTGTAGGCAAACTTCAATACCATTATGAAATTGTTGAAACGATATTGGATTTAAGAAGTATTCTTTGGGCGTGTGACCTCAACGTTGTTGATGCCAATTTTTATTCGTGCACCAGAAATTTGTAGTAAACACACTTTTTGAAGGACCACATACGACACGCTCACTCGTCTAACGACTTTTTCCCCTGGAGTTTTAATTTATAGCTTGAACATTATAAAGAGTAAAGACAGAACTTTTTAAATTGGTTATATCATGCAAGAAATTGAGGCATTCAAGAATGGCTTCTCGACAATCAACCCTGAACCCTGATACGCATTCAATATCATAACCTGTAATGTTGGTTGCATCGGCCGGGTTTTAAAGTTCACTTGCTGCATTGGGCCACGCGGTAATCCTCTTAATGCACTTTTCATAAAGTCAAGGCCTCCCAACATCATTTCATTCGAACTAGTAGTTCTTTCTACATATTATTATTATTATTCAACTTGATACAGCTGAAAATACGTTAGATACGTACAACACACCAACAAATGTATTCATACGCCATACTAAAAGCAAATTTATTATGTATATTACACTCTTTATCAGCCGGTGGTGAGACGGTCTGGAAAGTGTCGTTTGCTAAACCGTGGACGTGGTCGATACAAGAGACCGAGTCACTAAAAGTGGAATATATTATCTGTGACCAAACAGAAGCACCAAGTAACTGACACTCAAGGTATACCACGTCAAGTGAGACAAATAACCGGTTTGACTCGCGACAATTTACACACGATAGCAAGATTTGAGCTCCTTTACCACTGACAAGTAAATCTTAATTACACCTTATAATTATTAATCTGTGTCTTGAAGATTATCACTTTCCCTATACCTTTTCACTGCTATTACAGGCAGAAGATATTATTTGTAATAGCATACACTTGCAGGTTGCAGGACGGTGTGGACCTGCCTTGTCCCTCTAAATCAGTCCCTGAAGTCAAGCCCACAATTCCACCAAACGTAATTCATCAACACCAACTCAGTTTTAACTTGCATCATTTTTGTTTACGCTGAGCGTCACAGCTGAAAATATCAACTTTCGTTTCATCGTCGAACAAGGGAATCGGGGAGATGAATTACAGGAAGTTGAGTTTTTATCTCTTTCGCCAGTTGGGAGGGATAGTTTTTAGTTTGCTCGTTTTACGAAATATTTTTTTTTTATTCCTTTTTTTTCACTCTAAAATGTCAGCACCGCGATGTAGTTTTCATGCTTTGTGACGAAGTTCTAGTGGAGGAGTATTCTGTATTGCTGCATCATACTCAGCTGTTCACGACTTAGTGGAGGAGTATTCGGTATTGCTGCATCATACTCAGCTGCAACTTTCGCTAAGCACGAATCATATTTAAAACCATTGTCACGAGGGTTAGGTAGAGCAATGCTCATTACACTTGACTTGGGAGTTGAGATTCACCCAACCCAGGTTATGCAACTCATAGACATAGTGTGCGGTGTACCCATTACATGATGAGACAAACACATACAGGCAAAACAGACAGTACAGTCAGACAAAAAACAGACACAGACAGTTGCATACAGACACGCTCAGACAGACATACAGACACATACAGACAAAACAGACAGTACAGCAACACAGACATACAAACAGACACAGACAAACACATACACAGACAGACACAGTCAAACAGACACAGACCGTAAGACAGACATGCAGGCGGAAGACAGGCAGACAGTTACAAGTAGAATAATTACTAGCATTAGTTACCCGGAACACGAACGAATGGATATTACATCGAGTGATCTATTGCTCGACGAATTAGCCAGCATTGTGTTGTTAGTTTGTTTGTAGCGGAGGACGCTGCTTGCATATTGATTGTATTGAAGTGATGACGACTGGCTGTGCACCAGTCTTTGTGACGTAGTAGCCCGATCGTTGTTGCATCGCACGTACACTCGAACTTAGAAGCAAGCTGTACTAATAATAATATATTTTGTGTGGCTCGTTGGTCTTGTGGTTAGCATATCTGCTTCCAATGCAGAAGGTCCAGGGTTCGATTCCCGCCGAAGTAGAAGTTTTTTAACTTCGGATTTGGACTTAAGTCCACCAGTTCTTGGCTTAGGAGTTTGAAAACGGTGACTTTGGAGCCGTCCTAGCAACGAAGCACATAATAAATTCAGAGTTGTTCTGAATCGGCCTTGTTGATTCTGGCGCTGATCCGCGGGTGTTCGCACTGTCCATACCACTGATTGTTATATTTCCTATTAAAAATATCGATCTTTGGTTGGTTATCGCTCACTCGTCGATTGCGTCGGGGCCTACAGGGTTGGCTTAGTCGCTCTGATTTACTGTCCCTGGGTAGACTCTAAATACAATTTATTTATTTATTTACTTGTACCTAGCAATTGTTTTGTATCAGGACTTATTAATCTTGATTCAACAATCATTCACTTCCTTTAATATTTAAACAGACTAAATTTTAATATCATCGGTTTAGTCATCCTTACTTTGCTATTCAGCTTTTAGTGCAAACACCCATTCTTGTTATTAACGACCATTACTCAAATTTTATTAGACACTGATAAAAATCGATTAAAAATTTAATTAAATTTCGTTTCAGCACGCCAGATGGTTCACAAACCGTATTTTTCGGTTGTTGACTTGATAAGGTTCTGACTACCTGATTATACATTGGCTATGTGAGTGGTGCATTGCGTAGTTAATACTACCACGTCTCGTCGCGTCGAGGCAGAAAGTTAATTCAATTACATTACACGCTTCCCATGGAAATCGAATGAGTATATCCAATGCATACACAAGTATTATCGGCAACTTCATTTCATTTCGCAGGCTTTGACGTCACAGTTATGCAATGGGTGGGTCCGGTGTGTGGTGTGAGTGAATGTCACATTACCATAATACAACGATTGTCAACATGGGCATGTGTGCCAAATCGCATCGCAGGACCGGGGCATACAAATTACACAGCTGCAAGGGAGGGGGAGGGGAGTTTGACCCTTGTTGACCTCGCCCCCTGGTTTCGCAGCAACTATTCCATTGAATGGTGTTATTATCTGGAGCAGTGTCCACACACAATCCTCTTACAGGGCAGGGTATAGCTTATTGGCTTTAAGCTAGACTCTACCCCACCTAAGTGTGCATTAGCCGTAAGATAGCAGCACTGTCGGCCGTGCAATGCGGACAACCGTACGAGCACAATATTTCATTACAATTTTACGAAGCAAATTTGCGAAGAGCAGTAGTGCCAATATACAATATTTTCAATACACTTATTATTTGGCTTTCTCGTTACGATAAAAGTTAACCACTTTTTACATTACAATTTGATATTATGTTCGAGCCAAAAGAGCAGCTACGGAATGTTAAGGAAACTAAGCGGAGACGTAACATGAATATTTAAATAATATTATAAAAGGCAGTAAATGTTAGCTAGTCATTTGCAATATAAAAAATTAACAGAAACAAAGCCATCATTTACGACTTATTTTCTTTAATTTTAGACTTTCAATCATTTTAAAAGAGTGCAATACCAGTGATTACATTAATTTCATGATCACATCCTGAAGCCAGTAATTATCAGATTGATACCAAACTTTTCACATATATTATGGTCATAAAATCACAACAAATTCTAAGCAAAATTTTTTTTTTTTAAATCATCTAAATTGGCAAATTTCGGAATTTATTTGTGGCTAATCCGCAATAATATTTATTAATCTTTGCTACAGAAAAGTGACCCTATCCTTGCTTACAATACCAAAAAAGCTCCCAAAAACAGATGATAATTATTGAGACGGAAAAATTTCCTAAAAAATCTCTTGCAATAAAACTGCAAATATATGTAAGAGTAAGAGACATGGTTGGTGCTTTTTCCTTTGAAGAGAGTATTCCTACGTGAAACGAACTCTAGCAAACCCACCACGTTGGTTGAATGGCCACATTTCATTTTAATCTTAGCTCGTTGCTTGAAAGTTTGTTCGATGTCGCACGGTATAATGGCTCCGTCTGGGTCTGGGTCTGGGTCTGGGGTGGAAACCAGCGCCTCACAGCGGACTTCACCGCAACCTCAGAACCTCAGCGTTCTTCACAGTTAATTAGGCAGATCTATTCAGAGGGGGTGTATCTTCATCACTCGAGCGAGGGGGTGCAACAGTGCAACATCAAACAAAACCCAACACCTAAGGGGGGAAATGTTTAAATTTCCGCGCGCCCAAACGGGGGGTCGTTTCGAGTTGGGGTTTTTGAATATCCTTTGGAGCTGCATGCACGTATAATTGTCGTTTCAAAAAGCTAATTGCTATTTCCAAATTGCGTATGTGGTTTGGTTTGGTTTGTGTTTTGTAATTACTGAAGTTAAAAGTGATAACGTTTCGCTTCGGATTTGCAACGAAGAGATTACTTTGGTTAAAGCGAGCACGCTATTGGTATAAATCGTAGCGTTGCAGGTGGGGGTCTGCATGCAGACAGGTACAGTGAGTGGTATGAGCAGGAATTATTTCGGGGGGGGGGGGGGGGGGGGGGGGGGGGGTGCTATGAGTAGGATGTAACTGCAAAAATGTGCTCGAGAAACGGATAAATGGGGGGGGGATGCCCCCACAATAGCACCGCAGGCATTTAAAAAAAGTTTAGGTGATTTGCTGGACGGTAAATAAAAAGAGATTTTAAAAATATTTTTTTAGTAAACCTAGATTGTTTGCAGAATATAATTAAAGCTGGGATTTCGGGGGTGGGGGCATCGCCCGGATACGCCAGTGCCCGAGGGCAAAGTAAATTAAGGGAACGACGGTAACCTTCGTTGGTATATTCTGTACGTATAGCATATCTTAAGCTGTTACTAGGGCATTGGGCATTGGGCAAAGATCGATTTCGATACAATATCGATATTTGGGATTTTTTCGATATCAATGTTTAATCCATATCGAAATACCGAAAAAAATGTTTTTAAGCCGAAAACGATAGGAATTTGGGGGAATGGAAATGTGTTAGCCCTTTATGATGCAAATATCTAATAAAAATGGTTTTAGTTCTTCGAATTTCGATTTACGTGATGAATATGGTGGAGGTGCCGGGTCATTACACTACTAGTTTATTTTACAAGTTAACTCTTTTTATACACTTATAAAGACATCTGCATCAATAAAACCAAGAGACAACAATTAAATTTAGTGGTAGTAATCAGCATTATGTACGACTGGACGAAGTTCGACACCTCAATTTCTCAATTAAATTATAGCATGGAAGTACTTTCCAAACTACGCCTACATTTTCCCATCGATTAAGATTTTTTTGCATACTCAGAAAAGTGACACGTTCCCTCGTACATGACTTGTTTTCCAAATTTTGGACCCATTTGGTCACACATAATTTTTAAAATATATCGAACAAAAATCGTATTTTTTTGTGGACTTTGAGGACTTGCATGACAAACTCTTTGACTTATATGAAAAAAAGGGTATGTACGAGAAATAAGTACTTGAATATCTTTCGGAGGGTGAAAACTGAACAAGAAAATCTTGCGATGTTCCTCCGTGTAATCTGAAAAGTACGAACGTAGGCCTACTGCTCTCTAGACGCCGAGCGTTCGCCCTGAAGCCCCCACTTTCATTTAGGTACTTAATAATTTGTCCGTGTCGTATACCTAAAATGGAGATGGAAGGAATTGGTTCTTAAGTATCAATATACGAAATACTACTCTGAGCTTTTATTGAAAAATTTGAATAGGGTTAAAATTAATGTCATGCCGATTTTTATACCTCCATCTTAATTCAAATGTCAAATTGTCTATGGTCCTTCCTAAATAACTAAGCTTCGTCTTCGTCCGAGTTATCTTTCTTCAGACGAATTTCTGACATAAGCAAATGAAAATATGGAAAGCAGAAGACATTGTACGTACGTTGTTCCTTTTCTTACAAAATAAATTAAATAAACCGATGAAGCAATTATAAAAGATGATGCATGAAATGCTCTGGTGTTGGCCTCATTGGTCCCTCACATAGCTAGCTCGTGAGGTGTAGACCTACTTCATACGCCTCGTTTCGAACACTTTATCTTCTGAATTTCCCGCGCCTTATTAACTCCATTAAGCAGAGAAAGCCTCGTGCACAGCGCAGCGCAGCGCAGCTAATCTCGTACCCAGCATCTCCCCTGCCGCATCTCCTCAAAGAAATAATTAACCGGATCCCAGTAAGCCCAGTAATGTGTTTCTAAGCATCTTGTTTGCGCCAATGTTAATATGTGCCGAACAATAGCTAGTCCGTCACGTCTGCTATTGTCCGCCGATGTGTCCGCATGACATACGAACGGACAGCGTTTCATTTCGTTGATAATCATCTGACAGCTTTGGATGGATGTTTTAACGTGATGTACAGTACTCGTCAGCATATTTGTGCCACTGTGATTCTTGATTAGAACACCAGTGTGTCTCTGTACTTTACTCAGTTTAGCCTACTTGTTATTGCTATTTTTTGTGTGTAAACTTTGTGATTTTATGAAATAAATGAACTCAAAACTCAACTCAAAATGCCACCGGTTGAAGCACAGTCGTGTGTGTATAACATAATACACTTCGTACACGAAAAACAAAAAAACATGCAAAAATTAACAAAATGGCCCTCGAAAACAGTAATTGAGCTACATTTGAAGAGGAATACCACTTTCTCTGGATAAAATCTAAATAATACATCCTAAAAATTGGTATCATGATATTGGCAGCGGAAAAGTGCGAGTGTGACAACAGAAACATCTTCTGTATGTACGCATTGAAAACATAAAGTGTGTGATGTTTTAGTCCTTGGCTTATTTTCCCAACGAGCACAGGGTACGAGACTAACCAAACGAGGGAGCGCAGGAGAACACAAAAATAAAATAATTCACCGTGCGTAGAAGATTTTGGTGGAGGTGCCGGGTAGGCTTACCTGTTTGCGTGGTGTAGGATGTAGGAGGACCTCAATGATAGGACTGAATATACGTTGGTTATGAATGTACAAACTTTCTGGGGGACTAGTCAACCCCCCCTACACCCCCAGAGTAACCAACAACATTCTAACCCATCCTTGTTGAAGGTCAATGCTAATCGGACGCCGAGTTCGGTATTTTATCGTGAGACGTGACACACGCACAGACAGACAGACGGACGGACGGTATGACATGGATGACCAGTCTAACTATGTAGGTCTGTTTGGATTGGTCGTGGAGCTCAAAGCCCCGACGTATAAGGTGTGCAACCAATATTGAAATTAGGATGTGAATTTTTAAATTTTATGAAAAATTCATGATTTATTTGAATTAAATAGGATTTATTTGATTTAAATCAACTTTTCTATTTAAAATCAGACTTTTGGGATTTTTTGTTTATTTAAATCAGATTTTTATTGATATAAATCAACAATATCAGTGTTCCAAAACTTTTCAAGTTGGTGAGCGGATCGGATCAAAACTTTTTCACAAGCGTTTCAGTACATAAGGTCAGTTAAAACCTCTTGTGTGTTTGAAGCTCCAAATTATGAAAAAGTACACTTGATAAATGATTGAATCACTTTTAGTTGCAAAAATCGTATAACAAGCTGATTTATTCTAGTGCCAGATGCTTAGCAATTAAAATAATTGCATCTCAAATAAATTGCTAGTGTCGTGCGTAACTTGGTAATATTACGGTATCAACCTAAGCTTCATGCAAAATGCTTTATACATGGATAAGCTGGGCTGGAGCTGCCTCGCCGTCACCTTCATTCTATTCCATTACAAACAAAGTTTTCAATCAGCCTCTCTGTCTCTTCAACACGGCCCCTGACAGGTAACTTGATTTGTCTTTCTCTCTCTAGATGATCACTGTTATAATGGAGAGTTGAGCTGAATCAAGGACTAATCAAAACTGACAACCAACACTTTGTTTGATAACGTCAAAACCTTTTGAGCCTTCACGTAACTTTTCTGCAGGATCATAACCCAGCATTTACAGGTGTAGGAGTCTCATAATCCTAGCTTGTCTAAAACATCCAGAAAATGTACATAAAGTTATTTCTGGTTCAAAACGTAGGCTACATTTTATCAATAAATCAATGGTGTAATCGACTATGATTTCACTACTTTTATCGGGCCGATTTAACTCATTTATTTGAATGATCAAACAAAATAATAAACAATTTCAACAATAACTCTCAGAAATCGTTCGTAATTCACAATTAATTGTTTTGTACGTTATGTTTGAACTTGCAGATAAATAATAATTTATATTTCAACGAACCTTTTTCAGCTGCGTAAATTAATTAATTCACCAACAGACTAGAGTTGTATAATATTGAACGAATGCCCAAATAATAAATCATGTGTTTAATTAAATACGCAATAGGCTACTTAGTGTGATTTCCCCCTATAACTAATTCGATTTGCCAATTAACTTAAACCCATACTGATATATTGAGAGTTTGTAATTTTATTTATATATTTATTTAACATATCTTATTTCGGTAAAATACGTAACATTTATATTGTTACAATCGTAATGACATCATTTAATTAAGATAAGACGAAAAGGCTGTTTTTAAGTTGAGGAAAAAATGCGGGGTTTACACATTGTATGTTTTTAATATTATTTTTATTTAGCATTCTGCAAGAAAAGAACATAAGGCAGGTTCTGAAAGAGGACAATCATCAAATTTAAAATAAAACCCTATTTTACATCAAACAGTATAGAATATTAAACTGAATGGATGCTAAAACAACAGTATCAGGAAGGCAGTACGCGTCACAAAGCCTTGTTCGGTCGTTTGTCATCGCTTCCTCCAAGTGGTAAAGCCGCAAGTGTTTGCACAAAGCTTACAACGTACGTACGACGAGTATGATTTACAGCACAACACACACTAGTGGTTGCAGCAACGATCACTTGGTATCCGACCAAAGCCCTCGCTTCACCACAGATGAAAGCATTACACGTTAATAATTGGTCGCGACTTGGGAAACAATAGACGCCCTAAACCCGTTTCAAGTCACTTCAATTCACGTCTCCTCCGTACACAGAGTTGTACTCACTTCACATCCAATCAAACAAGGGTACTCAGTACAGTCAACTTCAATTTAATAACGAGCATCAGGGATAGATTTGAATGGAATTCATTACCTGAGAGCGTGTCCTGTGGAGAAAGATGGGCTATACATTTTAAGAGTTCTTTGGAAAAATTGGAAAATTGTAATATATTTTTAAAAACTGTGTGGGAATAATTAAATGTATATTATTTTGATTTAAAAATCGCGTAATCGCAAATTTAGTTTCGATAACGAAGAAAAATGGAAACGAGTCAACGTGTGGTTCCGAAAATGAAAAGAGAAAATCTATGCGTTTTATTTTATTTACTAACACGAAGATACGATTTTTAGTATGTTGTACTTTTATTTGCAATTTATTTGCATGATCGCTTTTTAGTATGTTGTACTAGGGCCGATTCGAACGGTGAAATAGTCGAATTTTTTAGGATAATATTTTACCAAAACTTACTTTTAATTTGCCTAAAATTGCGCCTATCTCCTTCAACATGAAATTGTGAACTCGCGAGTTTGTCTCACAAATTTTTTAAATTTATCATTCTGGATAACGTTACACATAAATAATTAGAAAATTTGCTTACTAGTTATATTAGTTTTAAAGTTAGAAGAATTCATGATATGATATTTAAAACACTTTAGTGGAAAAAACCTCTTTATTTCATAATAATAACAACGTTTGGCTATTGTCTTTGTTTGTTTTGATATAATTTTGATAACGATTTCGTTTTTCATAAAAAAAAACTGATGACGGAAATGGTTTCCATTAATTTCTGAAACGTTGTTATTATCGAAAAATAAAGAGTTATTTTCCACTAAAGTGTTTTAACTAGTTTTATAACTTAGAATTTAGGTTACTTACTACTTACTAGTAATAAAGTACTTTGCAACTAGCTCACTTGAAGAGGATAACCACAACAAACCGAGCCGTGTAGATACATACAATCAAAACTTCCCCGCTCTCTCCGAACAAGCAAGTGTAATAAGATGCAATCTATCCGCAAGAGTCTGATGGGTAATTGAGTAGAATAGGCCTAACTCCTGGAGTCGCAGGAGAGATCATTGCCCCAGGCATCTTGCCTTGCCCGCCGTGGTCCATATCACCATGACAACGGGCCACGCGGCAGGCACCCTTATTGATTCCATTCAAATCGTAGGGTAGGTTGCCACCCCCGGCTAGCGCGCGTGGTGCTCATAGACAATGCCAAGGCGGTGGTGGGCTTGTCTTTGCAAGGCTGTGAGTTAATGAGGGGGGGGGGGAGTATTAAGTATATACTTGGTTTAGTAGGTATACACCCACATGAGAAGTTTTTGCTTTGGCCGTCCGAAGCTGGGGCGGTATAGGCCTAATTCATTTACTTTTTATCAGTTGCAGAGAAAATTTTGGGCTAGGTTAGGGATTTGGTTTTGATTTCAATTTGTTTTTAATTCACTTGCTTTTAAGGGACAGTATCACAATATCCGGGTCATTTCATTTTTTGAATAAGTTGTTTTCAGTTTTCACCATGGGCACCCACCAATCAACATCATTGAAAAGTAAATAATTTTGTTTTTTAGTCTATTCATTAGTTATAGAACTAATTGTCAGTAGTTAGTTAATCAAAAACAAATAAATACTTTGTTGTTGATTGCTGTATATGCCCGAGTACTTAACTTTGATTTTAACAATAATTATGGTTTTTAAAAAAATAAAATGCCTCCTGCTAATAGCTAAGTCCGCTGCGGGTAGCTGATGGTACCTACCTACAAAGTTCAGCCTGTGTACTGGGCTTGCGCTAGATGGTACCTACAAAGTTCAGCCTGTCATGTGTACTAAAGACGGCCACACTCGACGCACTACGGGATCTACTTTGGCACGTACGCAAAAATAATTGGAGGCTTGAAAATAATGTAGTAATCTCTCAGTCTCGGTTAGGGGTGAATTTACGAGTGTACTCGTTTCATTTTGTGGGACATAAAATTTGGAGAAAAATGTTATTAAAAAATATAATATATGCACGAAGAAAAGCCCGTTCCTCTTTACAATTTACACCGTTGGTAGTGTATATGAATCTTCAAGTCGTTTCTGTTGAAGTTGGGGGAGGGGGGGGGGGGGGTGCCATTCACTCACAAGACTGTCACAAGTGGTATTAATCTGATAATTTGGGATTCTGTGGTATATATATTTCAATTTGAAGTCGAAATGAAAATCGACGAGACCAATTTAAATTACTGGATGGATGGATGGATGGATGGATGGATGGATGGATGCATGGATGGATGGATGGATGGATGGATGGATGGATGGATGGATGGATGGATGGATGGATGGATGGATGGATGGATGGATGGCTTTGTGCATGGCAGGTCCACTGGATTATCTCATCCAGTAAGAATCATTACAATGCGCTATTCTTTCATTCAAATGAGTGTTGTTTGTTTCCTCTTAAGATATTCCTTTAATTACCTTTTTAATTTAATGATCTGAAGTCGTTTACATACAATTAACCCCGAGTAGTTAAGAGGTCTCTTCTCTTTGAAGCCGGGTACAATAACGATCGGGCCCGACGCTCTTTCTTAACGAGGCTTAATCTGTTTTTATTGGGACAGGAAATGCAGAAGCCTCGATGAGTTTTGTTTTACTAAATATTCCCCTTTCAACGACATCACTCTGTAACCCGCTTTTATAGACCCGGCCAGACCATTAAACCACATTAAACCAATATTAAAAAACATAAAACCATACATTTCTCCATCTCCGCAACAAAACCTTACGTTTCACGATATAATATAATGACATGCTGGCGAAATTTCATTTCTTTTTACAGTACTACAGTACACATAAGGTTAATTAAAAATTAGCCGTTGCTGGTTGACGTTTCCATTGTACAGAATGGCATGGCTTTCAGGGCTTGCCTAATTTGATTACTTTGCTTCCGGGCTGACGTTTCGGAATTGGAATTCGTAAAACAGTCGTACGAATGTTTATTGTAGAATTAGATTATAATTGAGCCGGGGGGCTGAAATGTGGTCAATCGGGCCCCAACCTATTATGTCAATGCGCCCATCCAATTGAATTCTGCGGCAATTTATTCAATTAGGAGCGAGAAAGAGGTGACCGAACACAGCTGAAAACTAATTCCAGACGTTATTAGTTCCCGGTGGACGCTATTAGGCATCCAATCGATGTAGTTTAAACTGTTAATAGGTCCAATTTAGAAATTCGTTGGGATTAGATTAAAGTAGGGTGTAGCCGAAACAATGAGTGTGGTTTTATAATTACAGGGTTTGTTTGCGTGCTAGGGTTGACAACGCGGAAATTTTTAGCTACTGTGGCGAAAACTAGTAGAGGCGAGCGCGACCCTCGAAATCAGCTGGGCGGTATGTAGTAGCATGAAATTTTGACCATATACTCAGAAAAAATAGCCGAGTTTAAAAGAAAATGAGGCCAAAAGATTTCCAAACCGTTTGACCTCTAAAGGTGTCTAAAGTGGGAGCACATATATTTTTTAAACTGATACAAAATGTATTTACGCCATTCAATAATTTTTAAAAAATCGTAGGTTAGGGGCCCCATCACCTTTAAATAAATTCATCACGGCCTATATTTAGTGGACAGTAGTTCTGCCTTATAAGGGTGGTTGAGTTCTGAAAATTTAAAAGTGGCAAGATTTTGTAAATTGACAGTATGTGTATCTTCACATACTAATAATTTTGACGAAAGCATGCTAAAACCTAGTAAAATGACACCATTAGCAATTGCAACGATGCAAAGACAAGAATTACGGTAAAACTTGAAAACAGTGGCACTGGAACGTAGTATGTTGACGCAAGATGTAGTTAAACTCTAACGACTGTTTTACAATCTTCCACGTAGCTTATGTAATGGGACGTACTTCATGCTACGGACCATCTTCATTGTGTATTCACGTATGACTTTACGACCCGGAGTCATCAAACAAGACAGTTCAAAACAAGACGTTGTGCTTGGTGATGGGATATACTATACTGTGTGAGATTTCAAACAGAATAAAATGTGCGCGTTTAAAATAAGCATAACGTTATCAAATTTCTTTTACTAACTAAGGGACTTGCCATGCATTTTTGTTAATGTTTAATACAAAACCACTTAGTTTTTATTGTCTGATCAAAATTCAATGTACATATCAACCAAACACCATCATTTTTGGACATAATATGCTACCATATAAAACGATTTAAATATCATGTTTGTTTCTATTACGAATTAATAATTACTTTTTGAACACTAAATAATATTACAAAAGTACTAATTTTTTTAATGAATTTTTAGCAATAAATGCTATATATATATATTTGAAAAGGGGGAAATTTTCTAAACAAAATCGTACAAACATATCACATAGAAAGCATAGATGGCAATGTAATAAAATGAAATCTGTTTGAATGTTATTTCACAATAAAAATGCGGGAAAGAGAAAATGTTAAGTTTCTCATGCAGTGAACATAATACAAATTGCTAGTTAGTCTATCTTGTTTACAATTAGTTGCAAAATCACCATGGACGAGAACGAATGTGGTGGGTGGGGTGGATGGTTTGTAATTATTAGTTATCGACATACATCATGTCTATATCCAGAAATCTTTGACGTGGTCTATAATCTCTCGATGTGCGATTATACGAATAAGTTTCTGCGAAGGACAGAACAAGATTTATTATGCCCAACTCTGTACCTATGATTATTATGAAGTCAACGTTTACAGCTATTTTTAAAACTTTAAATACATTGTAAAACTTTAGGGCGTAAAAAACAGTAAGAGGTTTGTCGCAAACATATAAACTATACAACCTTTCACCACATGCCATTACAAAAGTTTTAAAACTTCTTTACCTTTTCCGCTTTTTTTTCTCAACAACAACAAAAACGTTTTGCACTTGAAAGAATACGTGCTTACTTATCAAAATACAGAAATGCGCAAGAATTTTGGGCCATGGGGGCGATTTAGTCTTTTATAGTATCTGATATTGTGCATTGTTTAGCGACTGTTCATCAAAAACTGAAAAATAAAAATACCTATACATGCTGGCAGTGGCGTACGCAGGAATATATTCCGGGGGGGGGGAGAGAGATGCACCTCTAGCAATTTTTATAATACATATTTTTGAAGTGGTTTTTAATGTGCTTTAGAAGATGTCAAGGAGCTTTGCTGAACGAAAAAATATAAATTAATAAATGAATTTAATTTTTGGCGTAAACCTAGATGATTTGCAGAATACAATATTAAAGCTGGAATTCCGGAGCCTAAAAACGAACGTGACCTCCGATTGATGTGATTTTTTGTTGGCATCGTCCTTCACCAAGGATGATATAGAATGTTTTGGTCGGCAGTTGGGACAACTATTAAAAAAACGGGTAATTTTTGTCTATATTTTGTACCTTCACCAATTGGGATAGAATAAGATTGCACGAAACTGAAGAAAAGAAGAAGAAGAAGAAGAAGAAGAAGAAGAAGTAGCTTAGCTTCGCTCCCGATTTTACTTGTACTGGTACGATAATATTCATTAACTATTCTATTCATTAACTTTTAATTTCAATTATTTTATTCAGTGTTTCGGGTTTTTAAACGAGGGAGCGGAGCGACCGAGTGTCTCCATTCAACTCGAACGGTTCTCATTCTGTGATTCTGTCTGTCTGTCTATCTGTCTGTCTGTCTGTACGTCGAAAATCAGCCGAACCGCTGAACAGATTGGGCTGAAATTTTAAACAGACATCCGGTACGAAATTATTGAGAACTGCTAACAAAATCAACTAGATCCATTGCGATTTAATCCCACAATAAATAAAAATGTAGTTTTTTTAAATATCGATAGCATTTGTTTAGTAGCAGCTATCGGGACCACACCTACGTGGCTTGCATGGCCTATTGGTAAGCATTTAGCCTACCACACGGAGGGTTGAGGTTCGATACCCGTTAGCTCGAACTTTTTTTATATTTTTACACCCACATATTATTTTTGAGGGGGTTAAATGTGAAATAAAACTTAGGTGATTTTGTTTATCTTGGAAATTTGTTAATGTTTCACCCTAAGACGTTTTGAACACGATTCGCAATCTCAAACATTCAATTTAAATATCTAGGGAAACGCCAAAGTCGTTGTTTTAACGAGTCAGTCAGCCACGTGTTGAGTACCCGGTATCATTCCTCATACTGCGCTAGATCCTTAGGTATAGGGGAGGAAAGGGGATGTTCCGGTACTCAACACTTGGCTCACTCACTCACTCGTTTAACAACGACTTTGGCGTTTCCCTAGTTATCAACATACTTCAGGGAAATTTCTCTGGCATAGAGCACAAAATTTTAACGTATTTTTGCAGACGATGTGATATTTAAAATAATATCTCGCCTACATCTCACATTTGAGTGTAATTTGGAAACACTGTCTCATGTTTTGTAATATGAAGCGATGAATCAAAGTCCATAAGAATAACTATAATTATTTCGCCTCGATCATATAATTTCGTCGCGATAGTATTTCGAACGCCGCCATAACTCAATCAATACGTTGTAGATTGAGAGATGTGGAATTACCTGTACCTTGTTGTATTTTACCGGCCGGTCCTACAACAACTCCGACGCCGTAAGTAATCAAGATCGTGTAATAATTGATTTAGATAATGAGGGTAGTTACATGGATACTAGTCACGCCGGAGATGTCAGAGAGCCGAGCGCTGCTGTTGCTTTCAGCTGCGCACAAAAGCGAGAGGCTAGAGAAAAAAACAAGTTGTTTGAACTAGTCTTGATCGAGAATCTCACACCAATTATTTTTAATCGATTTAGAGTCTACCCATGCACTCAGTTACATAACTGATTTTCAGTGGGAGACATTAAATTAAAAGCTGACCAAGCCAATCATGTAGGCGCCGACACCATCAACGCGAACAATGACCAACTAAAAAAGGAATCACCGATCAATCAAGCTGGACACGATTCCACCCGCGGACAGTGCCAGAATCAACAAGGCTAATTCGGAACAACCTTATAATGTATTATGTGCCTCGTTGATTATAGGACGGCTCCAAAGTCACCGTTTACATATACCCAAACCAAGAACTGATGGATATATCCTTATCAGAAATTTAAAAAAAAACTTTTCCCTGAAGCGGGAATCGAACCCTGGACATTCTGCATTGGAAGCAGAGCTTCTAACCACAAGACTAACGAGCCACACAGTTTGATGGCCTCAACGAAAGAATGAAATACACAATTTTCACAGGTATGGTACTATAAGAAATAATTTAGTCGTGTGAATTTTAATATTGTTAAACATTATACATAAATAAATTAACTACAAAAATAAACTCATCGTTTTGTAATATTTAATACATCCAGAAATTACAAATTTCAGATCGACCACCGTGCCAGTAACGTCTGAATTGATGCATTATTGGCAACCTTTATATTGTATATTTTAATATAATTTGTATAAGATTTTTTTTATAACGTTCATCACGTTTTTAATTTTAAATTATGATTGATGTTAAATAGCAGCAATGCCGTATTCAATTACGTTAATAAATACATAAATGAATTCATAAGTTTGCAGCGATGCAGAAGAGAGGATAACATAATATTATCCTTGTACGTGATGTTGTTTGAACAGTATTATAGCCTAACGACTGTAAAGTTGTAAACCAGATAAACAAACAGTAAACAATATTGCAACGAGACGTCATTGCTGTGGTTGTTGTCTGCTTGGAAGTGGGCCTTATCTTAGCTAGAAAGCTGCTAGCTATGTGTACGCCATGACTTAGCGGTATTGCAGTTTCAAATGCAATATTTGGTCAGTGATTAACGGGTTTTATACCTCGGAGAATTGCAGCTACGTGCCTAGGTACTGTACGTGCGCTACATGGCACGAGATACGTCAGCATCCACACGTAAAGATAAACTACCTATACCATTCCATGGCCGTGCATTATAAGAATGTTGGGTGTTACCAGGACAAATATATTCTTACCTTGGTTTAGACTAGAATGGTAAAATTAGGTGATTTGACTGATTTCTATAAAAAATAAAAATACATAAATACATTCGCGTATTTAGGGTCGACCCACTCAGTCACAAAACTGATTTTCAGTGGGGGACATTCAAACATTAAATCTAAAGCGACCAAGCCAACCCTGTTAACGCCGACACCATCGAAACCCATATTAGAGTGAGTTCACTGACTTTTTAATGTATTTCACAATACTAATATTTTTTAAAGCGATCTATGCGAATCTGAACGAAGTGAGCAGGCTGCAGGGTAATGAAAACTCTCAAGTGAGGGAACAACCGGCATTGTAGGAACTTGCTTAGATGAATGAGGATAAAGAACAAATTACTACAAGAAGTCATGCTATATGGGGAAAGGGGTCGAGCCCATGTACCTTGTGGAGTCACTGGCTTCGAACCTCCAACCGTTTAAGTCACCGCGAATGACAATACTATAAATAGAAAATGTTTCAGTGATCACATGCGTGACCCACATCACAGCACGCATGTAATCGCACATTCCGGTTTTCCATATTTGTACGAATTCTTTCAACATAAAGACCAGAACACTCCAAGCCTTGCAAATACTCGTCGGTGTGTGTGTACCCTATATATCAAGCTTGTACCCGAAAACATATGTGCACCCTATATATCAAGCTTGTACCCGAAAACATATGTGCACCCTATATCAAGCTTGTACCCTACAATATACAGGGTTGAGACGTTTTACCCAGACCCTATAAGACTGTGTGTCTGTCAACCAAAACCTACATGAGAAATCTCAGTACAAAGTGGGTATTTGGCTGTTTTGAGTAAACGCTGTGTTAGTTAGTACATAACATATCTCTAGAAATTATATAACATAATGAAGAATGACTGCATACGATTTGAAGGAGGTTCAACCTGTAGATTTGAACAATCTTGAGATTGTATTTGAGAATTCTACCATTCTTTCGACTGTATGCATGCAAAACACTAAACTGTATCAAGTTTAATTGATTACTCTGGCCCAAAACATGTGTACCCTATACACAACAGATATACCTGCCAGGGAATTAGAGGCTCCCGTCAGCTGCTGCAAACTCTAGGACGCGTTCATAAAATAGCTCTAACTAACTCACTCACTCACTCATCACTCATGCACATCATTCACTATGCACTCATCCTCATGCACTCATTCAATCATGCACTCACTCACTCATGCACGATCATCATGCATCATCACTCAATCTCACCACTCACTCACTCAGACTCGCTCAACACTCACTCACTCACTCACTCACTCACTAACTCACTCACTCATTCACTCACTTACTCACTCACTCACTCGATAGTCAAAGCAGCCCTATACGGAAGTCCGGTAATAGCTTCTTTAGTATCGACTCTATGGTTCTCTACTCAGCCATCCATACGAGCCCTGTAATTATTTCCGCTGGCTTGCTGTTTGTTTTGCTGTAATTACAGGGCTCGCTACGATACGCAATGAACGCATGCCTTGTGATTATTACTTGGGATCTACCTAGCTTAGGGTAGCTGGCTTTGGATTCGTGTGTTGCAATGTGTATAGAAGCGTGTGACCACTTCATACACTTTGCATCTAAGGTAGGCCTACGGACACTAACGCATTAATCAATTCACCCCCAAATTAGGGTTGAACTGAACCCCCCCCCCTTATTTCTTAAAAAGAAAGGAACCATTCGGGTGTGTTTTCAGTTTGTATTTGTGTCTATGGTGTGTGTGTGGGGGGGGGGGGGATTTTAGTTTTGGGCTAGAGAAAGCAACGAAATGCATGGAAAGAATGGTACTAGGTCTTTAGGACGAACCTCCTTCGAATCCGATGCAATTCTTCATAACCTATATTATTATATAATTCCTAGAGATTTTAACAATTTAGAAAGTACAACACAGAATTTTCTCAAAACCACCAAAAAAACACTTGTACTGTTTTTGTTTTTTTGGTCTGCGCATAATTTCTCAACCCTGCCTCAAATGTGCAATGTACAATGTGTGTGTAAGTAAAGAAAGATACATTATTTTATTGGATGAGCGAAGCGAAGACTTCAATTTCACTGACCCCTCAAAAAATTTAGCTCCAATGTTTTTTGTTTGTTTTTTGTTTTTTTTGTTTTTTGTTTGTTTTTCTGTCTGTTTGTTCGCTCTCTACCGGGCTAACGGCATATACGATCTTTATGAAAATTTGAGGGACCTTTAAAATCTCTGAACTTAGACTTGCCACGTTTTTGGGTACAATCCAAGAAATATTTCTCATGAATATCGTACTTTAACGATTGTTTCCGATTTTAAGTGCGATATTTTCGTGACATTTGGGCCGATTACACACGATTACTACAACGTTCATATTTTACATGGACATTAAGGTTATAATGATGTATTGCGTTTTGAAAGAAAAAGTTGGAAAAGTTAGCCAGAATCCATAGAATAAAGGTTTAATATGAGTTGTTTTAGGTTTATAATAACAAGAAACAAGTAACAATAGAAACTTGACAACAATCAACTACAATGCATTCAAAAAGCACTTGCAAAGGAAAAGTGGTCCTACGCAAACTAAAAACTTACAAAAAAGCTCATCCATCAACGCGGCGGGACTTAAGCGTTTTCCTAGTAAGATACCAACTAGTGCTTATGAAGCAAGGTAGTAAGAATGATGGATCAGTCGGGCGAATCTACGAATGTGAAAGCAGTTTGTTTGATGTCTCCACGTCTACATGTCCGGGGTTGGGGAGGGGGGGGGGGGCTCAGCGCTAGCACAGTTAAGGGGAATCCCTAGACCCAAACATGATTTCTAAAGAATGCAGTAAAGACGTCTGAAAAGTAAGTAGAACGTAAGAGGGGCTTAATAAAAGAGCGGATAATTTTTTTGAAATTTTTTTGACGGGACATAACTTCAGAATCAACAATTTTATTCAAAGTACTGGAATCAGTTGCTCAAGTTCAAAATTGAATTTTTAGCAGCGGTTTTTTGTATATTATTTCTACACTCCTTTATCTACAACCTAAATATAAGTATTATTGGTTTTACATGATTTCAGGCGTTGCACGATTTTTTCGTTAAACGACAAAATTTGAAATTGTACGGCAGGCGAAACAATTGTGCAACGCAACAAAACCATATAATACAAAAATCCTTTTATTTAGGTAATGAGATACAGGAGTGTAGAAATAATATACAAAACCGCTACTAAAAATTCAATTTTGAACTGAGCAATGATCCGGGTAATTTGATACAATTGTAGATTCTGATGGTTATGTCCCGTCAAAAAAAATTCAAAAATATCACGCTCTTTATTAAGCCACTCTTACATTCTACGTACTTCTCAGGACGTCTTTACTGCATTCTTAAGAAATCTATTTGGCAGCTAGGGATTCCCCTTAGGTCCAACCCTCCCTCATTCGATTCCCGCCGCCGGCAATCCTAACTGAAGGTTGTCTCCGATGTTTCCTCACTCATCGTTATACAAGACGAGACTAATATTTTATGATGATAATAAACTTGTTTATGGTTCATTTCAATTCGCAAAGCCGATAACAGGCCAGACAGATCACAAGTTCAATGTTTATGATTAAAGGTCGGAGTCGCGTGATATCACAATAACAATTAATAACCAACTCCAAACAGCTGACGTAAGAAATAATGAGTCAGGGTTTCATTGCTTTTATCATCATTTTATATTATAAAAACAACCTAACCTATTTTGCTACAAACAAAACATAATAACTGCACTAGTATATTTATGTTTTATTTAACTTTATCTTTTAATTGGACTAACCCAGTTATGTTTTAAAATGTTATAGGCCGTATAATGTCAATATCATTTGACATCACAATTATTAATTATTTATTTAAAATTAATAATTTGAATGTCGAATGAGATTGATTTGTTATTATATATTTTTTTAAACATGACTGTGTTAGTCCAAGTAAAAGATACACTTCAATGCACCAGTAAAGTTAGCTTGGCGGTTAGTAATTAGTAGTTACTATTATTAACCCATTGGAGTAATTTGACGAGTCATCCTCGTCCATTTTTCGGGGGAACTTATAAGAGGTGCAAAAAATACAAAATTGTGAAATAGGGTCCAATTATTTTTTTATTTGTCGTTCAAAATTTGTATTTTAAATCTTGTGAATCGCATGGCTAGTAAATAGGTGGAAGAATAAAACAGACAAATTTTGAAAATATCAGTAATTTCAAAAAAAGCTAATATGCTCAATTTTTTAAACCACAAAAGTTACACATGTATATGCAAAAAATCGGTTAAAAAACATCTTTTCCATCCTAGCATAGAAAAGAACTAAGATACAGACATGCTTACTCTCGCTAGATGAATACAGCTGCCGGCAATCTTGACAAGGGTTTCCTGTCTTCAGTCATCCGAAGTAACTTTTGAGTGTACTATACTTCTAAACATGCTAACAGTCAACAATTAAGTAATAGAATACAAGTTTAATGAATAAATAGGTAAAAATAAAGTATTACCCTAGGGGCATTCCTTATTTAAAATACCGCCAGACTCATTTTCTACTTGCATGAAGAGACTCATTCCGAAATGCTTGACATTCCAAGTTTTGCTTTTCTATATAAGGACTTGTTAAAAGCCTAGGTATTCAAAACAAACAAACAGTCGGAACTACCTAACCCAAGGGTATCGAATGTCCGAGGAAACTGAACGTGATTATTATTTCTGTATGTCCAAGGGGGTGTTATTACAAAATGTCAGCCTTGTAATAACAGCATCTCAGCTTGGAAACATAAACACACTCGAGTTAGGAGGGTGTGTTTGTTGTGGGAGATTTGCAGCAGCTTGCAGTAATGACACAAGGCGAATCTCCTCCTCTACAACGTACTATACAACAAAGTGAGGGGTGGTTTTGTCTGGGGCGCGTCAGACGTAGGAGCATTTTCATTTATAAACAGAACAATATCTGCAGCAGGGTGGAGAAAGATGGGATAATACATTTCAAACGTTCTTTGAAAAAAAAAATGTAATAAAACACTGTATTTTAGTATTTTTTAAATTATCTATCACTGCTTATCACAGACATTTAGTTCGGTTTAACTAAAACAGTTCCCGTAATACGATACGTTTATCATGGAAATTTAAACCGAACTATATATAATATGGCTGAGGGCTAAAGTTAAACCGTTTTAACTATAACTATTATATCACAATGTTTATCAATACCACTAGTTCAAAACTAACTCTTAATTCGAATTAGTTGAAACGTTTTAATTCATGTGATAAACATATTCATGGTATTCATGGTATATTCAACCCTACCACCATGCACAAAACTGTTGTATGTCGGTAAGTATGACATAGTAAATAAATAAACACTGGTGTGGCCATTTTGAGTCTGCAATATAAAATGACCCGTTCCTTTTCAGCGCTGATATTTATAAATATGGTTCACTTTTTTTTATTTAAGTCCATTAAAAAAAATCATCGGTAGCGTTTTAGTAAAAGAAAAAGGTAAAAAAGATGAAAAGCTGACAAAAATCATTTCAAACGAGCATAAAATTACTAGATTTTCTCAAAAAATCAAAACAGACAATAATTTGGATCTTCGTGTAAAAATCACAAATAACTATTTGATAAAAATTTAAAATACATAAACTGATATTTGCAGATAATATTTTAGTGTCAGAAAAAGAAAAAAATATGATTAAAAATTCAATATTAATAATAATTAATGGGTATCGATAAAAAAAACAAAAACAATCGGCGTTGTAAAATGCCCACGTGGTCCGGCTGCCAGTGGCGGTGAGTGTGTGAATGATGGGTACAAGACAAGAGGGGACAAGAATTACAAATAGCCGCGGATCATATCAATTGAGAAGTCAATAGACGTCCCGCGCTCTTCCAGCTGCCTGGCTTTAGTGTAATGACGCAGTTTAATCAGTTATCAGTACGTGCATGTAGACTTACAAGGCTCACATAACAACACTCCACAGTCCACACTACTCAACTCCTAACTACGAGGTAGAATTGAGGACATGTTGGCAATATCATCAAGTATTGCATTGCCGTTCCACTCGTTTTTTTACACGTTTCGCATTTTTTTTTAAAATACCATTTCTTCTTACCATTTTATCCGTAGATCTGATATATGTTTCAAATATTGAAATTGAAATTTATTGAAAAAATAACCAAATTTATGTTCTGTTATTAAAATTGATTACTAGTCCCTAGCTTCACGATTCCTTTTTAACGTTTGTGTCGAACCAATCAATGCTGGATAGTGAAGATGGATGCTGCAAATTGCAATTCATATACGAAACGTCAGACGCCCCTTAGAAATTGTCTAATGTTTATAGATAAAGATAGAGCAATATGTAAGATCAGGAACACCAGCCATTGGGTTGTGCGGCGTGCTTGCAAAGTTCGCTACATTAGCTGCGTGAGTGCGTGACAAAACTCATCGAGTCCTCCTCCCCCGTGCAATGACCCAGCTCACTTTGTTCTTCTTGGCATCGCAGACGACTGTCTGTACCAGCACGGACGCGGTTCACATGTGAGACATGTTTGTAAACTGATCACATGCATCGCAGCCGTGCCTTGTAGTTGTAAGCAATGTAACACAATGATAATTGTTAACGACATTATCTAAGTTTCAATTACATTATGTGAACAATTTACTTTCATATCTTCTTGCGACAAACGACCGAACCGACAGACGTTTCGTCTGAACTACGTCAGACATCTTCAGGATGACTGACTTCACGGTGGCTGGCACGCGCGCAACCGTCTCCTTCTATAGATCTAAGAAGGTGCGGGGCGGCGAGGTCATATCAAAATAAGTACGGGGCGGCGAGGTATGTACATTGTGAAGGCATTCGTGGTCGAATGATAAGAGGGACAGAAGAAAGACTTTTGAAATTTCTCATTTTAATCTTTAAAATTTCATGTTATTATGTAACAGTACGTGACCTCTGGTGTACACCCACAAATGGTAAAGGAAAATTAGTATTTTTCATGATCCTTGTACAGTATTTTTGTTTTCAAAACGTAGAGGGTAGCCATGGCGCGTAGTGCAGAGTGCACTTTTATAATACGATATTTCATTTACATATAAGTTATATATTAATTTAACAAAAACAAACGTATCATCAACATCGTAGTTTTGTAATTATGAATTACGCAGGGAACATAATTCCGGCGGGGGCGGTTGGAACTCGTTGCTTCGTTTAATCATTGCCCAATGGTTTAATAACCCTCTCTATAGCGTACGCACATTAGCTGATAGCTCTCATTCATAGCACGGTGAATGAAAGCGAATTACAGAGCCGCAGCCTGTTAAGGGGTAGGGGGAGGGGGGGTCCAATCAATATCCCCTAACCAGACGAGCCTTTTAGAAGATGCCGGGCTGACTTGGGCCGCCTTGCTTAAGTTGCTTTCACCTAGAGTAGAGGACTAGCAAAGAATAGTGCAAGAACTCAACTTCGAACCACGGCGAGTCGACCATTATCTCTCGCAAATAGGAATAATTCGATCCTCTCATAATAGAAATTATACTTTGATGCATGTAATAATGTGGTTTTACTATTGGAGATGAGTATGTGATTATTATGATTTCCGCTGCGCGAGTGCGGTCAGACAGGCTGGGCTCTGTGATGGGGGTAGAAGTTCGTTTAACCCTGGGACTAATCTCTGCCTGGCATCATCTGTAGCTCATAACATTTTACTCAACAAATCAGAGCTAACTAGAAGGGAATCGGACGCCACAGGTTCGAATCCCATCATCGTCAATCATGCAAGCGCTAGGCGTATAGAGAGAGCACATGATGCATTATACCTACTAACCGGGAAAAGTTTTTTTTGCTCTCAAATCCAGAAATAGATAATTATTCGAATTACATTGTTAAAAGATTTGATACACATAATATGCATATTGCATAAAGAGTAAAAGACAGATGTCACAAAAATTATTTGCGGCCATTCTTTATGTTTTAGCTATAAAAATGTACGGGGCCCATAGTTACAAATTACAAAATGTGTTACTGTCAAGAGAAGAATGTCGCAACTTTGTGTGGTCTTCTTATCATAGAAAGCAGTGTTTTTGAAAGTAGTTATTGATAAGACTGACAGGTGATAACCTAAATGTGTACATTTTACATGAACATGATACAGAACTGAATAGTGATAATTTTATAATTTGTAACACGTGTAAAAAAACACTGCAACTGAACTCCAGGTAAAACGTATGTTCACTGGACGTAGGTCTACTCGACGACTATATCTGACTCCAATCAAGCTCCTCGCGAGATCTCGTACTCAAATTCAGAAGGATAATGATTTTCTTACTCTGTCTGTTTAGAAGGAATCAGTCAGAATACGTTCGATATAATCACGAATTACATTCCTCATTAGCTGGAAACGTTTGAATGTTAAATAGTGGTCAGAGTGTCACCCTGCTTCCGATGCAGAAGGTCTCGGATTCGAATCCCACTTTGTGGCAGAAGATTTTTAGCTTGGAGTTAAATCCATACATTCCCGAATTGGGATTACGTAGACTTTGGAGCCTTCCTAGCAACGAAGCACGCAATACATGTTAGAGGAGTCTCCCTCCTCTGGAATCGTGTCCAACAAGCCGGTTGGCCGTTGTTCGCTGTTCGTGCCGACAGGGTTCGCTTTAAATTTCAGTATCCCAGTGAAAATCATTTTGATCATTGCCACTGGGTACTGTAAATACGTAATATGTTTCTATTTTGGATTTGGTATTTCTGGATAGGGTAGATCTTGGCCCCAAAAGTGTCGTTTTCACATCGCGAAGAGTAAAATCTCCCAACAGTTTACAGTTTCTTTGAGCCTACTCTAATGTGATGCGAGAGTAAATGTGAGTAAAGCGAGTAATGGCTGCCGAACAACCCTAAAGCTAACGAGCTTGGAGGGTACGGATTCCTACAAACATATGGAAGTTTCTCTGCATCTACTGCGGGGGCGGGGGCCTGGTTCCCAGCCCGCGGTTATGACTTACAAGGTCCCCGGAGACCAGGGTATCACCGTACCCCTAGCGTCGGTACCCTACGTGCGTTAAATAACTGATGACGCGTAATAAAGTCGTGCGTGGCAGAAAGTGCGTGTGATGGGTGGGGTTTCCCCACGACGCGGGCAGGTCTGCCAACTACTGATTCACCGACCAGGTAGAGCGAGTGTCTGACGTCATACGGGTGCAGGACGTCTGCCAGAGAGGTCAAGGAGAAAGAGACGACGACTTTCTTTGTGATTTACTATTGTCGAGCGGTTGTGCCAGGCTGGGAGAGACAATAGAGGTTGAAGGAAACCGGAAATGTAATAAACTCGTATGCCTTTTGTGTATGCGGGATACGAACCCACATTACTCCGTTACGGTAGTCACGACAAACTTATTGTCGTGAAATTATGTTTTACAAAGTATAGACGTTCAAGTATATTAGACTTAGTTACACACACACACTGAACAAAAGCTGTGAATTTTGATATATTCTACCAGATACATGACTAAGGTTACAATAATTTATTTAACCGGTCCAGAACACTATAGGTCTGTATGGTAGTCTGTCATTCGATATTTTAGTGAATCAATCTGTTTTACAGAGTTTAAATCCAACAATACAATAACTTACATTGAAAAATCTGTAAGTCATAGGTTGTCTTATATTTAGCTCAAACCATCCCGTCCGAAAATTATAATCATAGTTGACATTTGACAACGTTCCAATTTCGAGACAAGGTATAGCCTCCAACCCAAAGATAAAATGGAGGCAGAGGCCATGGGCAGAGGCTACCACGACACGTCAAAACCCTACTTAAATATTCAAAACAATGTGGCGTAAGGAGCGGAAGGGGGGGAGTTAAAGGGGATGTATCAGTATCACCATGCCCTGCTATACTCCCAGTTTAAAATAAAATGAACAATAGAAAAAGAGTGATTCGTGTTCAATTGACAATGAGGCCAGCCAAGCTCGCGCACTGCTCTAATTAATAGTGCTCAATCTTTTTCTTGGTCACAATATATCATCCAGTCTTGTGAGAGCTTACTTGCAAGTTACATACAACAACCTATTTTTTGGGATCAACTGGAAACCCTTGTGGGTGCTCACCCTAACCAAGGTAGCAGTCGAGTCACCTTGGTAGGGGTGGGGGTGTTGCATGCAGTATGCATGCATCCCCTTGAAGTACCAGTGCCTAGTACAGAATAATTAATAATCTGGTCGAAGTGTTGTTTTCGCGGGTGATTTGGTGTGAATTACTGTGGCAGTAACAAAAAACACATAAAATGGCATGTTGAAGGTTATGACGTGTCACAATGATGTTTGGTTTGTGAATGATAATGTAAAATGTACAGACTGTGAATGGGTGATTATTTTTGATTGGACATCAACACAGATATGACAGTTCGAGATCAGGGATTAAAGAGTCTTCATCGGTCGGAAGTTGTGGACGCACCCGCGCTTCTTGGCAAGAGGACCGACGTTGAGTGCTTGAGAGTGGCGTTTGCGGGCGAATTTAGAATGCTCCTCGGCTAAAGAAATGTCTTAGAATTAGGACGCGGAATAGAGGATTTTCGGATTTGGAAGTAGGAAATGTGTAGTAACTCCTGGTTTCATACTATACGCAAAACAGCCGTGAGAGCCACCACGGACGAGTCTGAGAAAAAAAAAACAGATGCTGCTTCGAGTCTGGGAGTAGATGGAGTTAGAGGAGATGAGATGAGAGGCTGCGGTCGAAGACGTGAGAGGGTGCAAAGTGGGTGAACACCGCTGACAGTTATTGTGACAGAGAAGGGCGAAAATTGGAAATATTGTCTGTCTGGAGAGGGTGCACGGGAAGGCGAGGAGAGGGAAGGTGGGGAGTGACGTCACGGGGTGCACAGCTTTGTGCGGTGATTGCAGAGGAGTGGAGAATACTACATGAGGGGGGATTCCCCGGGGGAAACGGTCAGCCGACTCTCGGGCTTTAGACGAGAATACCTCGTGTGGAAAATCGGGCGCAAATTAACAATTGTCGCAATGGAGTTTCTGTTTATGTTCCTTGTTTTGATGTCGGCGAGATTAAAGTTTACGGTAGGTGTGGGGGGCGGGGGGCGCACGTTCGCATGACATACGGCCGTACGGAGTGTGGCACAGTGATAGCGCGTGTTGACGTTCGGGTAGGGGTTCAAGCAATCCTGACTGAAGGATTTCACCACGCTAGGCGTGGTTTTGACGAGAGAAGATGATGCAGAACAATCAGCGAATTTATCTACAGTTAATGCACCAACAATCCAGACGTTATAAATGAAGTTAGCCGTTTCGGTAGCGAAGGGGTAAAGCAACCGACCGGCAATTGGGTGACCGGGATTCGATACCCCGCTGAGATGGATTTTTGTAATTTCTGGATTGATTTCCATAAAGTCAGCGATAATGTTTGTGCGTGGTGGACTAGGTACACCACGCCCGAGGCTAGTGTCCTTTTAGACACGATTACAATGTGTTTGTTCTCATTTACAAGTCAGTTTCTACAACTTTAGGACATACATTATGATAAATCACATTGATTAAACATGGAGACGGAGGGCAAACATATACGGGTCGTGAACCCACGTCCTTTCGTTACAAAGTCTGCGGTGAGTCATACAGTTGGTCGCAGCTGTTGCTTAGTCATACGACGACTTAACTTGCTATCACAATAGCCTCATAAATCCAGTGACGGTAAATTTTTTCAAGATTTTCAGATAATAATTAATTAAACGAAAACGAACTTGGAAGCAGTAGCGTATTTGGAGGAGAGGTTCGATAGGCCTACAAGATAAGTGTGTAAGTTCCAACCGTTGACAACGTCCAAAATGCGAATTCGTAACTTTCAAATGCCTAAAAGCACGTTAAAAAGTCGAAAATGGCATGATAGGTTTTGCATTATGGTAATAATTGGCTACGCAATCAAAATGGGGAGGCGATCGCCCCACCGCCCCCTGCATAAATCTCGAGGGGCACGTTGTACCCTACATGAGGTACCCTACATGAGGTACCCTACAACATCCTTGGAGGGTCACCGACCGGAGTAGGTGTTGTGTTGCATAACCTCACTCACTGCTGACTGCTACCGACATGGAGACAGATTGTGAAGGACGCCGCACATTCCCTCACGTTCGATGTACCGAGTGACTCGAGTACCTACAAACCACATGCATTCTCCAATGTCCGAGACTGACTCGAATAGGCGACGACAATTAGAGAGGCGAGTTTCATAATCTACTTGTTCGATGGTGTGTATAGGGCGCCGCACTTGTAAAAATCCTCTTGTGAAATAAAGTTGAAATAAATATCTGAGATTGATTGGTGAGATTGATTTGAGAGCTGAAAAAGATATGATTTTCTACAAGCTATAAATATAAACTCCAAATTATGTAATTGATAAAAGTACAGAACTGAACTTATCAGCACCAGCTCTCATAACATTTCTTCACAATTGTCCTTCTCCTATCCGCAACATACACCTATACTTCACCTGAAGAGGGGCATACATTGCACTATTTAACAGGTTTAATTCCCCCGTTATAAAAAATCCAAAATACCATCAATTTTAAAATTCAAAAACTGTTATATATTTTATCCTACCAGAACTATTTCAGAAAAACGTAGAAATATTGTTCCTTACATGTGAGAATTTTTACAACGAAACTGGAAAGAACGAAGTTTGGAATTTGTTTAGCTCATGGTCGATAGATAATCTTTCTTTACTCAGTAAATTCATAGTAATTAACCTTTATCCAGGATATGTTGTGTTTATTCATGATCCCTACAACCCAGCTAACCTTCTCGTCTAACCTGGCTAGAATAAATAAGAGGCAACGGAAGCTTGATTGCATTCGGTGAACCCGATTTACCTTAATTAGAGTAATAAGTGAGGTGTGGTGAGGGCGACCCCCGCCTCGCCGACGCCGGTGTAAGCCTAGCCTGCAACAAGTCAACCCCGTGCCCGTCTGAGTGCAGGGGAGGCGGAGCACCACTCAATCCATTACACCTCGGGATTTAATAGCGAGAGGTGAGGTAGTTTAGCTCCGAGGGTACTTGAGCTTATGACTAGTTAGGTGTAACGTGTAAGGGTATAAGAAAATGTATTTACAAAGATGTCCAAGCACTACGGCTTTTGTGCATTGGCGGCCCATGCCGTGATGCGTATGAGAAGCTCGATTCTTACTGGATGGGAATAAGGAAATAACAAATCAGGATTGGAATGGATATTCCTTTAACCCCATGTGTGAACTCTAGTATGGGTTTTCTATAGTTTATTCTTATACCTATGTAAACTCACTCGGTTATAGGCGAGGATGATTACAGAAACTATTGGCGAAAACCGGTTTCGAGCCGGCAATAGACAGGATCTATCTACAAAAACCGGTTTTAAGAGTCTCACAAAAGAAACCTGTTGCAAAAGGGTCCGTTCCGAACTGTTCCAGTTCAGTGCGTGTGCAGCTTTATTCTGGACAATACCTACTTGTTGTTAGTCCCAGGTGAGCGATATTTGACATTTCCCCTCCTACACGATATTTCCCCTCCTATCACCCCCCCCTCACACTCCCACACCGCAAGTCTTCGTCGTCCTAGGTAGCCAGTCCTTGCCTGTGATTGTCCTACCAAGAGTTTAATCATGTGGGTTCAGCTTATGAAACAAGGATCTATTTTACAGGTTCAACTATTGGGCGGGATTACTTTTACCTGTAGAATTACATCCATTCAGATATTCTTTAAAGTTTCTTAATCTGGATCCAATATAGATTGAAGTCTGGAGCAACGAGAGAGTGGGAGAGGGCAGGGTCCACTTTACAGGAGATTATCCATTGAAATGGGAGTTTCAGGGTCTGGGATTACTATTGAATCTAAAAGGCGAGACGGTTCGTAGACTTCCCGCCGGCTGAAGATTTAGAAGGCGGTGCAGAGTGAGGTGAAACCTGGGATTACAGAAGAGAGAGAGAGAGAGAGAGAGAGAGAGAGAGAGAGAGAGAGAGAGAGAGAGAGAAGACGTGATTTGTGGAATATTGCGAAATCGAAAGACGAACACTATCTCAGACGAAGTAAGTAGACTAGATCTAGACTGACGGATGAACAGTCTGCAGCCTCTCTACATGGGACCAGTGTTGACTTGTACCTAAATAATACTGTATACATTGATACATTGAATCTATTACACATACATATAGATAAGTTTTAAAATAAATACCTTTTCCTGTATCTAGGTATTTTATTTTGAAGGACCTACGATTTTCAGATACAAGACACTTTTTCCCAAGATACCACATGTGTAAAAGTAGTTTTAAGACTTGACATCTCATACTTGAGCAGTATTTGTTTTGTATAGCAATTACAACACCAGGTCATAAACAAAAGGATGTACTTTTGTACCTGACAACCAAGTATCTTGAACCTTTACCTAGGTACATTTAAAAAAGGATCTTGTATCTGAATCTAGGTACGTTTGAACAAGAGTGCATGTATTAAAAAGTATCCTATTCAACTCTGTATGGGAGTACCCTTACTTCTCTTCATCAAGTTTCAAAACTCGTTTCAGAAGTTATTGCTCCCTATTTGACACGTCTTCATAAATATATAAACAAACCGTTTCCATAAAAAAAATCCTTTGCATATTTTATTTTATAGGCCGACTAAATTAAAAAGTGTTTTACGTTTCGTAATCACTTCATTACTGACGGGGACACCACAATTAGGCAACTAAAGGTTGTTAGCAGTCAGGACCGTCAAAACAGGTTCTGGGCACTAGAATAATAATTATGTGCGCTCACATTTACATAATCAATAATTATTCTTATACGAAGCGATTAAATATTCAAATATTTTGCATAATATAACTCATATAGTGCGCAATGTTGGCAATAACTGTGGACATTTATGAGAGTTGAGTGTTTTTATGGAAGCAAATGTAGGCCTTGTAGTATTCATCAACGAATGACAATGAACCCTCAAAATTAACATTGAGTGATATTTAAAAGAGAGTTATTCAGTCTGGACAGCAAGTTTTAGAAGTATCTTATATGCGAACACTTTTTTTTTTTTTTTTAATAAACGTACTTATCGTAGATATTTACAACGGCTTCTTTATAGTCGCAATGAAATATAAAATATAAGTATATAACTTTGTGAATATTACGTTTTTATCATTTCATATCATTAAAAAGGCAATTATTAAGTGTTGTGAAAACAAGTCATGGTTACAAGTTTCAACACTTACAAGTGTATTTTCCACATTAAATTGCCACATGAACATACAATAAGAGGGTTGTTAAAGCTAAACTAGATTAGCTCTGAATTGTGAGTTCTTTGGATGCTGCTGTTGTGTTGAAGTGTACACTCTTTCGTGTTAAGTGCACTTAGGGCTTGCTTTCGAGAATTGAGAGAACACTTGGAAGTGAAAAAGTAACACTGGAGAGGCGACAAAACGACAAGGACTCAACTCGCCATTGAGATTTGAACAGCATGAAAGGCGTGCTTGTCTGAAGATGTTTCAACTGCTCGCGAACATCGGAAGTAATTTTTAATCTGTTTTTGCCACATTGTACGCTCGATATGGTTCGCCCTAACCGCAGAACGGAAACTGAACTTGAAATATGCGAGGTCTCGCATTGCCCATCAGTTAAAACCACCAGTTAAATTAATAGCCACTGTAAATTTGGCACTGGTATAATCATTCATTGCGGTGTGTGGTCGATTTTGGGGATGCCATAATGAAAAACCCACACATTTCATCGATTAGTCTTTCTCACTAACCAACCATTTTTAATATTAACTATTTTTTAAATAGTTGTATTTCCGATTCAGTTTGTTGAGAATTAGTCCCACTGTCCTCCAAGAGCGAGAAGCCTTCAGGTGCAACAATTAAACAATTATTTAACGTTGATGAGACAATAGAGGATAAAAATACCAAAACATGCATGTTTGAACATGTTTACCAATCCTAAATTACAAACAAAATATGCTTCGTATTGTTTATCTCAAATGAAATTAGTAGATTCAGTTTTTGACATGACATCTGTGATGTCAGGAAATAACCTAAAGCGAGGTTCCTGACATCATTGACAGCTATGATGTCAGGAAATAACCTAAAGCGAGAGTCCTGACATCACTGACAAGTGACAAGTGTGATGTCAGAAAATAACCTGAGGCGAGCCTCCGCGAGAGGTTCTAGACGTCTGTGTCAAGGTAAGATCTAATAATTCTTGTATTCAGACTTCAGGAATGTGGTGGAAGTCAAGAATTACGAGACCATCCATTACCCAAGCCATTACGGCACCCTACATGTGAATTAAACACCGACGTATATGACTCAGCTTAATGTCCCTTATAATTATATATAATTAACACGAATTAATTAATTAGTTAATTAATTAACATGGCGCCTTTGAATCTCAGACGAGACGCGGCTTATAAAACGACGCACAAGACAAAATTACAACGTTACAATAAGCCCATGTAGTGAATCAACATAATTATCTGTAGGTCCAATCAAAAGTAGCCGTTATGTGGTTCTCAATGCACAGACGATGTTGGAGGCAAGATTTAGCGTTGTTGAGTTACCTCTCCTGTTTTCAAGCGATAACACGTAAGAGGCTTACGGAAATTGGTGCGAGTGTGTGAATCATATGATAGGGGATGAATACGCAGCTAAATAGCTACGTTCTAATAGGCTTGAAAGGGATAATTATACGTTGTGTTATAACGGTTGTTTGAACACAATTAGTATTTAAACCTAGTCGCAATTAGCACTTGCAGTATGGAAGCGTGAGATACATAATTTTATAGTACAGTCGCATCCATCTATACTCAATGGTTAGGGCCCATTAAATTTCGTTTTAACTTTACTTAAAATATGTTTATTTGATCAACGTTTGATAGGTTGTAGATGTATTTGAGCATTTTTATTTTTGCTAAATAATGCTAAATCTACTCATTAATGCTAAAAATGATAGTTGTCAATTTGTGACAAAATGGCATAACTATTGCTATTTCCCATAAATAGCTGATTTGGATTGAAAAGGAAAAAAAAAATGATGCGATATTTGGATAAGATTTTTAAATTTTCCAACGTTGAAGGGCGAAATGTGTAGTTATTAATGCTATTTTTACGGGGCCCCTATCAATGGTCTAACTACAAGACAAACAATATCCACGGGTACGTAGCACAGACATTGAATGTGGAACGCACAGATAACTCAAGTGTAAAACATTCTCAGTGAACACAGGCAAAGCAGGTTTGAATATTTATAGGGCAAGTTGCTCTTCAAGTGGAATAGTAAGATAATGCCCTGTTTGAAGAACTTACCTCTTGGCCAACTTTTAGTAAGGATTATGACTTCCAGAATCTATTCAAGTCTTAGGCAAGCGCTAAGCTAACTTTATCATTGATCAGTGTGCCGGTTGGGAACTAAGATCTAACTAATGAATTCAACAATGTAGAATTTCGAAGAGTAACTTTGTCTCTGTAAGTTTTCTCGGAATGAGGTATAAGAGAGCCAAAGATGAAAAACTTATGTTTGCTCCTGAAGCTCTATACTCCGACGGGAAAGAGAGAGAGTTACCTTCAACTCCACACTCCCCGTCTCGCGCGGAAACTGTCTTATCATCCACCTCTCATTGCTGCCAAGGCGCTATCGGATTCATTAGCTAAGTAAAGGCTGCCATATTGCAGGGAGCTGAACCTGTCGTCAGAGCGAGGGGTGGGGAGGGGAGGGGCCGTCTTGATCGTTATCCCGTGTCAACCACTCGCAATAAAGGCCTAATTAGTAATTATCTAGAAGGCAGTGGAGAAGGATTTGTCGTCTCGTTGTCGGTCGAAGTCGTAGTCGTACGTTCAGTCGAGCCGAGGGGTCAAGCAACTTTTGTAAAGTGTGTTTTTATAAATATATTTATTGTGTATATGTATTATTTAAAATTTATATTTTGTTAGATCTTATTATCACTGGTGTATTTGTATGTTCAGTTCCTATCTTCCTATATGTGTCAACTTACATGTATTTCTCAAATTGGTCACTTGCATTAAGTAATGATATTATATGTTTGTTGGTCAGTTCAAAGGCAACAGTTTTCCGTTGCAGTACTGTTTCATCCATTCAGATCTATAATGCAACTACAATGATGCAACTACGCCTGGAATGTGGGAGACCCGGGTTCGAACCCCATTCGGGATGGATTTTGTAATTTCTGAATTGTATTAAATATTTTATGTATTTGCTATGTGTTGTAAAAATAAAAATAAACACACGCGCCATGCGATTGTGACCAATACATTCCCAATCAAGCGTTGTTCTTTATTTTGTACATAATTTAACCTCAAGTTATAAGCTTTGCAAGCACGTCTCGATGCTTTAAGTTTTTAGAAATGGTGAACCGATAAAATTCATCCGGTGGGATGAAGACCATAAGCGTATGTGATGGGTTTGAGTATGTCCAGTATGAAACTGGTTCCTCATCTTCCACACTATAGTCTGAGATGTCACCAGCAATAAAGCACGACATAGAAAGCATCAGGCTTGTGTTTCGTGGGTAGCTGAACGTGTTGAGTGCCACCTCGCAAGCTGGTTCAGTCGTGCAGGTAAAATCTTTTCGCGTCATAAACTGCACGCCTTACGGCCTACATGTCTGTCGCATATCGTGTTCTCCCTATAAAGCCACAGCACCTTGGGAGGTGTCACGCATACTGCGGAGTAGTAGAGCGAAGCATCGACATAGAGTGGAAAGTATAGTGTGTAGAGTTTAGAGTGTAGTGTAGAGTAGAGGAGAGTTAGGTTGTAGAGTGTAGAGTGCAGTGTAGTGTAGAGTGAGTGTAGAGTGCAGTGTAGTGGAGAGTGTAGATTGTAGAGTAGAGTGCAGTGTAGTGTAGAGTGCAGATTGTAGAGTATATAGTCGAGTGTATAGTGTAGAGCAGAACAAAGCAAAGCATGGTAGAGCAGAGTACGCGAAGCCTCCAAACACGGCGAACAGAGTCGCGAATCCTAGGAACGGGGGTTTCCTAATTAGGAAGTCGCGCGGCCCGGGTTATGATCCGGTTGTTGTCGCGCGAGGGGCGAAGTCGCTAGACAGGGTCGCGTGGGCGACCTTGCCCCCGCCCCCGACACTCGTGCCGCAGTCACATATTTGGGTTCGAACCCGGGTCATCCGCTTACGACTGGGTGGGCGCCTTATGTCGACACAAACATTTATTATAACTAAGTATTAGTGTTCCAAACAAACTCACATAAAAACAATCTTGATACAAAGAACACATATTTTCAAATCACATTAATTTTGGAATCGTATTTCATCCACTTTATGCTCGTTCCAAATTGAGTTCAATGCCCCGCGAAAAACGCATTAAATCCACTTTGACATGGCTCTAGATATCATTAACTGATAGAAATGGTTGGCCCTTAGTTGGCTATGCAACCGTAGCAGGAGATAAAATTAGTAATTCTCGCTTTAATACGCCTGTCAGGGAGATTCAGATCACAGATGTGACGTAGCTTCCGCCGTTGTAGGGACACACACATCATTAGTCTAAATCATTCTCGGTTTGGTGTGGACTTCTGTTGATATTGTATGTGGGGCTCACTCTGCCTCACGTAAGATTCGACCTGCTGTGGGGTGGGGGGGGGGGGTAACATTGGCCCCTCAACCCTCGCACACGGTGACCAACAGTATAAACAAATAGCCTCCTTTATACATTTACACATTTAGTTTTCTTCTTGTGTATCAATAAACGGCACAATAATTCAAAACCGTAGCTCGCTGCAAATGGCCGAAAAAATCTCTCGAAAAGGAAGAAGTGATCGATAAAGCGTCGCGACGCCCAAAAAATATGTTTTATTTATTTTTAACAAAAATTAAAATAATAGACTTGAAATTCAAAGTTAATTAAGGATATCGTTCGATCTTTAAATAAATCTTATACATAGCATCCGTAACAAAACGTCCAGTCATTATAGGCCTACTCGATTATGAAAATGTATGTTATTTCTATAGCAACCTTTAAAAATTCTAAATTCTTCTTATATAATTATACTGATGACATTGTTAAAATCGATGTCGTTATCAAAAGCAAATTAAATCATAAATGTATCCGTGATAATACAGCTGACATGAACACATCAATGAGATAGGTAAAGAGTTATTACAAAACAACATAAATAGCTCAAGCTCAAGTTGGCAATAAAAATATGTGAATCATCCTATGACATGAAGACTCAATAAATAACTACATATTAATTATTATATGATTTTAAAAATTATCTCTTTAATTGAATAAAAAGTTCCTAGATATCAGAGATTGCACTTGCATGCATTTTCTAGGTACATGAACATAGAATTTTGTTTTTCATTATTGTTCGATAGATGTATGTAGCAAATATCAAATATCTCCGTCTCAAAAATCATAAATTCAACTACAAGGTTCAAAGGTTGGTAGAAACGCTGTCCACTTACGTCGAATCTCCGCTTAGGTGGAAAAAAGACTATACACTTGATCTGCACACAACTCCATGTGTGATCTGGGCGTTCAGAAATCTGTGACGAATTTCACAGCAATTCGTTTGAATATTAATACGGCTTGTGAGTTGTGACCGAGGCAGGCGGGAGGGTGAGCGCACAGATGGTCAATTAGATAGAGCAGAAGTGCCAGTCATTGTTGTTTTGTTGGCATTGTTGTCGGGGACATGGCATGTAGGTCGCGGGCCGCACTGACACAACGAACACTCACTGTGCTTGCGAGTCCATCATGCAGATTACTGTTCGGTTAGGTCGGGTACCCAATACAAATTCCATGGCGTAATGATGACATATATTAAACATCACAAATTGCTTTGACCCTTGTCATACATAGGTATGTGGAGAGTTAGTAAATAACATAATAATATATAATATACAAAATTAATCAATAATTATTTGGCCTATATTAATTATAAACAAAAATAAAATCAGACACTGTGTTCTAGCTAGATGGCACTAGACACTGCACGCAGTTTAAATTATCATCAAATTAATTTAAAGATTTATTTATATAAAATGTCGTTTTGTAACATGTTAAATGACAGTGAAAAGGAACGCTTCTTATGTCAGCAAATCTGTCATCAAAATAATGATTTACATTATGTATTCTGGGAATAAAAGGAAAATACAATTCAATACAAAGGATTTAAATTTATGCTTTTTACAAGGAATTACTTAACAAAATCACAAACAGCAAAGACCTATTGTTGAATATTTTTTTTGTTTGCAATCTAATTTTTTGTCGACGAATCTAGTCAAAACACCGATCTCGAAACTAACCGTATAAAAATTAGGTATATAAACTTGGAACCAACCATCCCCTCTTGGTAGTGACTGTACTCCGAGAAGACTCCAGGTTGCTGCACAGCATGTCCTCGAGAACCCCACGTGGGGCCACGTTCAAAAACACACACTCCCAAAGTGGGGGGGGCAGCTGACGGCAATAGACAACTAATTTCAACCCCACAGTCCTGTGTTGTTGTGGCTTTTGTGCGGGGGATAAAGGCGGCGCGGGCCCGGCCGCTATGGCAACCACACTCATATATCGGGAGATAGATCAGCGAATAAACAAGTCTTTATATTCTAGCTAGCTTTATGAAGACACAATGGAGTCAATTTAGATAGAAGTATAAGCATAAAGCATTGAATTATGAATGAAATGTTAGAAAAAAGTCCATCAATTTGATGTTTTGGCGTTGACAACAGAAGGATACAAAAGAAATTGTAGAATCGTCAAAGAAAAAAAGAAAAGTGAATTGTAGTAAAAAAATCAATTTAATTAGTTACACTATCAAAATGGATCGTCATAACTTAGAGGTGATAACCAAAACCATGTGTGTGCCATTTACATAATAATTTTGTTATAATAATTTTCGCGAGAAGCCTGCCCAGGGTGCAATTCATGCCCCCCCCCCCCCCCGATCTTTAACTAGGTATGTTGCGGATAGGACAATTGTGAAGGGATGTCCGAGGGCTGTTTAAGAGGACTCAGTCCCTTGCATTCGCATTAACGACTGAGAAAACCTCGGAAAAAACTTCAGTCAGGATTGCCGGTCTCGAGGTGATTTGAACCCGAGACATCCCGAATCAGAGTCGACAATATCGGCCTTTACATGATCATACAGTAAAAAGTAAAAACACTTGTGATCATATCAACCTGAGCCACGCATCAATCTATTCTAACCATGAGGATAGTTTATCCGCGATATTCGTCATCCATCACCTGTCACCTGTGCTGTGACGGACACTGACCAAAATCACCAAACCACCTCAAGTTGGCAGGTGATGTACATCTCTTTCACTAGTCAGTGTGCATGGCCTCTAAGGTTCCTGTCACGATGAAGTTAACGTCAATATCCTAAGGACCTACACAACTCCGAAGAATTTGGAATCATTCCATTGGCAGCGAACGCCAAACCACATTAGGTTCTCTTTTTTGCGGTTATTATCTGGGCAATGGGCTATCACATCCCCATAGCAAATATATTGGATCATCTGATAGGGCGGAGAGTTCGTCGCTGTAATACACAGCATCCCCTCCTTAGTTTACTAACTGCTTAACATTTCTTGTCCTCCATGGACGAAGCTACTCACTGATAAACTACTTGCAGCTCACCTCAGGGTTATATCAGAAAACAATCAAAATTGTGCAAAATGACCAGTGGCGTATCCAAGGGGGGGGAGAGGGGAGACAAACCCCCCCCCCTTTTGAAAAAAAGTGTAAATGAGAAAATAAAATAACTACAAATTACCATCTGACTAAAAGAGGATTTTAGTAGATACAAAGTTGGTTATTTTGATGCTTTAAAACGCACAGATTTTCACTAAAATGACCTTGATAGAGAAAACTTTTAGATTAAAAACAGGATTTTAAAAGACCTATATAAAAAGTTGGTGATGCTTCAAAAACGAACAGATTTTCACCAAAATTACCTTGAAATAGGAAACTTTTGGATTAAAAACAGGATTTCAGAAGATAAAAAGTTGGTCATTGAAATGCTTTAAAACGCACAGATTTTCACCAAAATGACCTTGAAGAAGAAAATTTTTCCGGGGCAAGCCCCCCGGACCCCCCACTTAGCCTTCGGCACATCTATGAAAAAATTGATAAACCCCCCCCTTTATGAATTCCTGGATACGCCACTGAAAATGACCCAAAAATATGGTTCCTGGTCACTAAGGGTTCAAAATTGCGCAAAGCACATTTTAAAGTATATCCTTTTCAGGTGCATACATGATTTTCTACCATTCAAGTGGTATTCCCAAATAGGACTACCGAAATAATGATGACAGTGGCGGCAACCACATATGGGCAATTTGACTCTCGTCACAAATGATTTAATGATTTTGCTGAATTCGTAATTATAGTTTGAAGCATTTTAATGTTTAGTCACAATTGATGTGATATGATTATCATAACGTTTTGTTAAATTACGCACGCACCACATGAACCCCCCCCCCCCCCCCCCCCCACTAACAAGCGCGTGTAGTATTATTGTCGGCTAGTTTCAGTTACACTCCCCGCCGTATGTTATGTTCAATGCGGACAGGGGTGACGGCCAACACCAATAACAATAACAATAAATCTCCCAACGATCTATGTTTGTAGATGGACCCGGGCGATAGCGCAATAATATCCAATACAGCGTGCAGTATGTAGATTCATGCAAATGTGGATCCCCCCGCCACGCGCCTACGTCACAAGACGAGGGTATATACCTGTCATGGCCGACCACGCTGCGAATGACTGATCGAGTTCCAACTCCCCCCTCGTCAAAACACCGTCTGTTATTCGCCAAACACGAAGTCTTCAATAAAAATTCATTCCTCGCTCCACTCTGGATTTGAAATGGATTAATTCTGACAAGATTTTGATTAATATATTTCCATGTTGGATTGTTTTATAATACTCTTGCTACAGAAAGCGAATGAAGAAGGAACACACACGAAGCTAGCAAGGGCAATGAAATACGACATGGAATTTCGTTTGTTATATCTTTGTTAGGAGATCTTGAGGTTGTAGAACTAGAAGAGGACTTACAACCTATAAAATGGAATATCCATTTCCATCATGGCCGCCAAAGGAGGATACACAGAAAATACAATCTTTGGTCCATTACGAGATCCTCTCGATTGCGACACCCCCCAAGTAGAGAAAGTTCGCAAACATTCCAACAAAATAATTGAAACCCATACGATTCAAATGCAAGAAACCAAAAATTTAATAAGAAGTCCAAATCAATTTATAAAAACCTCTGTTTAGCAGTTTAGCGCACAGTTTTATTACTACAATCAAATCCTCTGTTAAGCAGTTTAGCGTACAGTTTTATTTACTACAATCTACTTGTAAGTAGAAACCCCAACACGCCATAACTAACAGTTACACGTATCGCATAGGCTGTTCTCAATGGGCCTACTCTAAATCCTGACATAAATGAGAAGCGATTTACCAATGTTTTGAAAAGAAAAGTTGACAAACCAATTTCTTATTTTCTTTCTTTCTCTCTCTCATCTCAGTCTCTCGGCTTCGTTAAACTTTTCAATTCCAATTTCACTCAACCTCGTAAAAAGTGTTTTATTTTTCTGTTTACTTTCCTTGACGTATCTCCAGTCTCAACTCTTTTCCCTATCGGCTTCCAATAAATTCCTCTCAGTCTTCGTCAAAGAGTTTACTTTGACTTCACCGTGTAACACAGTATACAGGACGTCTCAAGACGTTGTCGCAGTGTAACACAGTACACAGTACATTTCATTACGAAACAAAATTATTTATTTATTATTTATTAGTTATATTAGAAAAAAATTAAAATACATAATCATGTTTACCAAGTTATTTAAGGCTATTCCACCGCGTTTTTCTATTTCCAAAATATGCTACTTAGTCAAAATATAGTGAATGGCTTTGAAACATGGCTATTTTAGAAAATCAAAATATTTTTTCCAAATTTTGTGATCCGGTACACTGCCAATATAGCCACCTCAAAATAATTTCAAACTTCAATTCGCCAGGGCACACCATTCAACGTAGGGTGTTGTGCTTTTGTGACATTTATTTTCAACTGTTTTTCTTTGGACTGACTGAGAGAAAACAGATTTATTTTAACAATTGTCTTTCCTGCGAATTTTTTCGTTTGGCGGTACAAATCGGTAAAAAATACCGCCAAACGAAAAAATTCGCTGGAAAGACAATTGTTAAAATAAATCTGTTTTCTCTCAGTCAGTCCATAGAAAAACAGTTTAAAAATTAATGTCACAAAAGCACAACACCGTACGTTGAATGGTGTGGCCCTGGCGAATTGAAGTTTGAAAATTATTTTGAGGTGGCTATATTGGCCGTGTACCGGATCAGAAAAATTTGGAAAAAAATTTTTGATTTTCTAAAATAGCCATGTTTCAATCCATTCACTATATTTTAACTTAGTAGCATATTTTGGAAAATAGAAAAACGCGGTGGAATAGCCTTAAGAAAAATATTGAGTGTGGAGAATATACATGGAAGAGAGACCAGACATCTGCTAAAAATTAGCTGTAGGCCTATACGCTGTATACTGTGTGCAATTCCAGAAAATATTAACATCAGTTCTCATACAGGAATCACAGAGTACGACAAATTGCCAGCAGATGTAAAGAGGTCAAGATATATGTATATATTTATAAGTTATATGTGTTTTATTGTAGGCTTTCGTGATCCATTATTATAAAATATTTGTTTTAAACATCTTATATTGCGTGATTATTTCCATAAAGTGTAGAATAACATTTATATATAGTTTAAGTTAAGATGTCAAAAATGGATATTAAAAAAAGGCAATAAATTGAAAATTGTGTTATAGAGAAAATTGAAAATATATTGCATGAACTGTATAGTATAGTTTAATAACAGTAATTAATACAATAATACCCAAGTGTGGGACAGTGCTCAGGACGTCTCATGACGTTGCGCAGTGTGGCACAGTACACAGAGCATCTCATGACGACCAAGCCTAGGAAGGACAGTTACCCTAAATAAAATTTAGCGAATGCATCGCCGTCCTGTCTCGGGTGCATGCTTGCTTTCCCCCAAGATTCCATTTCCTCGCCTTATCACCCCCTTTACTGCACTCGGAGGGCGGCACACTGCCCAATCACGTACTGCCCACCGAGCACAACTACACATTGTTGTTTAAAATAAAATAATTTCAATATTCTTTTCAACTTTTGATAGCATATTTAAATAAATTATTGAACAACCAATCGCAATTATTTTTACCACGTAACTTTCAAAAATAGACTCCCAATCCCAAATAAGGAGAATTTTACAATGCTCTTTATTTTGTGTATCTTTGTTATAGGAAATCACCTAAGTTTAAAAGTGAATAACGGATGATTGATGGAGCTTAAAACTCAATTATTATATTACCGTGTAGTCACGTAGTGAACGCAGAACATTCTTCAATCATGTACCTTTACATTAACCCATACTCAGCACCAACAAACTTTTTACAGAATTTCAAATCGAAACACTTGTCAAGGCGTGACAATGTATAGTTCCACCTAGATATAACAATCCAATAATATACCGCCTCAATCAAATTTAATCAATATTTAAGTTTTTATCTCCGTTGTATTTGTTGAAGCAGAGGTCACCGTGATAGGCCTGCCCTGATAACAGGTTGTTTGCTACTTATTTCTGTTTCCGACCAGTGCAGCGAGCATATCCTCTCTACACATGGTGTCAGTCCACCTTCCGGCTCACCCGAACAATGCGCACAAACCAAGGGCAGAGGAGGAAACTACGGGGGCAAAACACCGTGACTATTTTAATGACTATCGGTCAGCATTGTCAGAGGTTTTACCACCATTGAAGGAACAAGTCGCAATTTTAAAAACATTGCATTTTTAAAAAAAATTACCAACACCAGAAACTTTACATTGTTCAATCGGGGCACACGTTGCCGTATAGTTGGCACGTACGTTGATCAAGTTAGTAAAATTACGGGTGTTCGCACTGTCCATACCACTAATTGCTATATTTCCTATTAAAAAATATCGATCTTTGGTTGGTTATCGCTCACTCGTCGATTGCGTCGGGCCTACAGGGTTGGCTTGGTCGCTTTGGTTTACTGTCCCCCACTGAAAATCAGTTATATGACTTAGTGGGTTATTGACTGTAAATACGAATTTATTTATTTTATTTATTTATTTATTTATTTATAGCCATTTTGGTTTGTGTTTTAAAATGTTTTAAGAAATCTTCACAAAATTACAATTGATCTGAGGTGGTCCGAAAGTTTTGGCACCCAGAGGACTGGGTTCAAAACTCTAATCAGTTAATGTTGTTCATAATTATTTCACTCATCGGCGGTCGTACGTACAAGCACCGTATGACACCCCTACCATGTTTTAGGAGAGTAAATGTGAGACTTTATGTTACGCATATTATGTCACGTAGAGCTTTTTGTAATATTTTTAAACACTTCTCAAAAGTCAAAACGCATGTGCCTTACACCAACACATGACTTTAGTTTTTAAGTTATATTTAATTAATCATCATCTGTCGTCGTTTCCTGGTTTTAGCATGGTCACCTTGGGTTTTACCACTAAATTATACCTCTTTTGTCTTTGCTCCCACAATATGCACAAAAAACAATACAAGCATCAAAAGTTTGAGTGAGTGAAGTTTGTATTTTGCGCTATTATTTATTAGAGTTATAAAATCTTGCGTTGGTAGAGAATTTATGGAATAACTTGATTGTGTCGACGCTTATTATCAAGCAACCGTCACTAGGCACTCATTGTTGTAACAATGCGCACGCCCACATCATGGACACGCCCACATCTGCGAAAAGTGTTGGTGCTTCCTCCATCTTCATTGTGTTCAAAGTTCTCCGCACCGAAACAATGTTAATTGTGAAATAATTAAAAGTCATCCAAACTCTAAATGCCGGAACCGAAGTTTAATAACTAATTAAGTCCAAGGTCATCAGGGTAGTTGGATTAATTACTATGTTGGGTGGGGCGGGGAGTGCACGTTAGTTGATGAGCGTAGCGAGCGTAGCGAGCGAGCGAAGATCCATTTCACACCTGGAGAAAATCCGAATGTTTTTTTCTTTCTTTTTTTTCTTTTTTTTTTTTTTTTGTATTTGTCTGTTTGTTAGCACGATTCCGCTAACGATACTCCGATTGCGATAATTTAGGAGTCTTCGAAATTTGAACTTAGAACTGCCGTTTTGCAAACGAAAAAAATTCTATGAAAATCGCAATTTTACGATTTTTTTCGTTTTTTAAAATGTTTGACTTACAAACTACATTTTCTTGTCCATTGTAAGTATTTTTCAAAACCTTTATTTTATGAATTATTATATTCGTGTAACAAAGTTGAGCGTATCTTAAATAAATATTTATTTACGATCAATTATTACGAACTTTTTTAATATTTTTAAAATTTCCATGCTTATAACACACTACATGCTTTATCCGATATCGTAATGTTTTTTTACAGTACCTTGATTTTATAATTATATATTCGTGTCAAATTTGCGCAAACGAATCAATTATTTTTTATGAAATTTCTTCGATTTTTTCCTTTTTTATAAATTTAAATCATTAAAATAAAATTATAAATTTAAGTTAATATTTTTTAAAAACTTTCAATTTAATTTTTATCTACCATTTCATTTAATTCTAAAAAATCTTCAATTGTAAATGATTTTTCCACAGAACAACAGTAAATCCGCAACCATGGCAAGCTCAATCACAATTACCGTCATCACAAAACGGGCGGGAGCAACGTTTTTTAATATACATGAATGCATAATGCGTACTAATACGTTACACGAGCGAGCTTTATCTTTATAACTATTTCCACTTTAGGCAGGAAGGGAGCCGTTAGTACAGTGTTGAATAAGAAAGGAACTTAATTTAAGTTAACTTACTTGCTAAAAAAAATGAACTAATTACTTTTTAAACTTTCTGCAAAAAGTTAGTTATAAGTCCCTGAAATATGTCAAGTTACTTTCAAAATTACTCCCATTTGGATTTTGAGTTCCCCGAGTTTTTGGATATTTTTTGGCGAGTTTAGAACTTGTTTTGTCGGAAGGAAATCTATTTTTTTAGTTGTTTTCGAGAGCAAGGAATACCTATTTGTCGTGAATCACATTGACTTTTAGTAAACTAAAAGTATAGTTAGTACATAGTAGAAACGACAAAAAGGAACTATACAACGTAACGTGAAGTAAAAGTTACATAAAAATATAAACATCGTTCAATTTAAAAGTTGCTAAGTTACGACATAAGTTACAAAAAAGTAATCCGTTACAACACTAACAACAGGTCGTTAGCATATTAACGATTTTAATAATTTAATAATTACTTGGGATAAATATTGAAATCATCATCATCATATACAGTCATCAAATGTTTGCCTTCAGCTTCTTGCAGAAAGCTTCGAGAATTGGTTTCATTTGATTTCAGTCAAGTTTTGTTCACTAATACATTTTATAATTATTTATTAATTGTAAACTAAGCTTCACACGCAAAGGATAGCAAAATAGGAAGTGGAGAAACGGAGCATTTTACAACTTTTTATACACGATTAGAACGGGTTTTAGGTTCAGATTTTTAATCGACCCTAAATTTTGTATAATTATTGTGGAATGTTATGTTGATTATTAAACACGAAAATATAGGCAAAAACTTGTTCATAACTAATAAATAGATTAGCAGGGCATCAAGCCATAAAATGCACGGGACTTCCACCCGCGATCAGTCGATATATTGAACTCAGTTTCATGTTGTTTAGCACCCAATCAAAAAGTGTATTGAACCCGATATATAATTGCCAATAAGAACACGGTCGACTATCACATCACGCCACCCCCTGGGCCCTTCTATTTGACCTGGCCGCTTGCTGTTAATTACGAGTCAACCTGTTTACCGTTGAGCCTAATTAAAACGGAGCCGACCGAGTCCGGATATCCGAGTGACTCCGACGACAAGACCACGTGACGACTGATGAGGGTAGAGAGCCATGTTTCTGACAACCATTATTTAGAAGTTCCAACTAGAAACATACAGTGGCGTATCCTAGGGGTGGAGGGACGTGACAACCTCACCCCTTTTGCAAAAAAATAGTGTAACTATTTTTTCGCAATCAACACTAAATGCAAATTACCATCTGCCAAAAGATGATTTTAGTAGTTACAAGTTGGTAATTGTGTTGCTTTAAAAAGCACAGATTTTCACCAAATTACCTTGAAAGAGAATGGATTAAAAACAGCATTTTAGTAGATAAAGAGTACGTCATTGTCACCAAATGACCTTGAAGGTTAAACGTTTTCCGGGGGGCAAGCCCCCGGACCCCTGATTTAGCCTTCCCGTTCATCATGATTTAATTGGTTGAGACCCCCCGATTTATGAATTCCTGGATACGCCACTGGAAACATACATAACAAAGTTGTAGTCTGTTATAGGCTACGGCTCACAATTGTTTTCCAAATCTGCTCAGGCCACATTTGTTTACTTTACGGCAGTTGATGCAGATCAAAAATTGATTTGGCAAAAATATGGCGGCCATTTAACACTGTATGGGCACTCACTCTCTGGTTATAACTCTCCAAGCCCTCTAGTAGAGGGGCGACGCTCTGTGTGGTAGCCAGACGAGCTAGTTCTTTGTCAAGGTCACTAGGGATCCCCGCTGTAATAAGTGAATGACTAAAAGACTGAGGAAGCACTGAAGCAGAACTTTTTAAAACATTTGCGATTGTTCGACTGAGGTTCAATCAGATACCATTGAATATAAAAACTCAATGCAAAAACTCTGCACAGGTATCAAGGAAACTGTAATTAAGGCTTCTATGACGATTGTGTCTGCATGATATATAAATGGCAACCACGTGCGAGCCACCTGCGACGGAAGGATTAGTGTGACTGTGGTGACATTGGGCGCAACAAGTTGGTATGAATAGTTAAACATTAGCCCTGGAGGCTTCGTGTCACGTGACGTCACGATACGTCAGGGGTCGTGGTGCTTAGTCACAGTCGCACACACTCTGCGTCTCTCGTATCGGAATTCATTTAGTGTCTTTGTGGAAAACGTGAATTTCCAAGTTTTGTATGTGGACGATATAACATGTTCCATTTGCAGATGAGAAATACAATTCGAAACGGTTCAAAAATAAATACATAAAAATATTGGAATTTCTACTTTACATTCAATACTTAGTGGTAACACTATGCCATTATTGTGTTTCCATGGATATGTTTATATATCATCACACATTGTAGTACGGCACAGGTCGGCCAGTGTAGAGTTATGGACAATGCTTATACCCTATTTATGTATTTTATTTATTTATTTATTTATTTATATATTTATTTATTTAACGTCTATACTATTCAGTTAAAAAACTGATTTACAAAGGAGGACAACCTCACCATGTCATCTTACATGTGGAGCTTGTGTTGTTGGCGGCACTAGAAATATATTAAAATATTAAAAGGTAGGGTACATATGGAGCGAAAATACGTGGGTTCGTCCTACCTACAGGTTCATTCATGCATATTAATTGACTTGCATAATTACCCACTTGTGGTGATTAGCATGTGGACGTAGGCTACAGTTTTGAATCCCACGTGGCGTTTGCCAATTTTGAAGTTGAACTGAATACTTTTACAGTCCAAAATGTATTGTTCTATTTTAGAAAACCGGGAAAACAAATCAAAATCAATATAAAGCGTAAGTGGGCAGGTTTCCAAATTTAAAGGGTCTTATCTTTAGACTGGTAAAAGGACAATGGTAGATAACTCTTTGCCATACTCGGGCTCTGAACCCACGTCCTATCAACCCAATGGTTGTGCAAGGTTCCACTCTATTCCGCTTCCTGGTTAAAACTAATTAGATCGCAAATTATGTAGATGAATGCACGGGGTGTTTTGTTTTCGTAACTTGGTACGCCTACTTTGACTTGCAAATACTTGACAAACATCTCACCACAAACACATTTAATTTAGCTTACCTTGCTTTATCAAAGAGTCGGTATATGGTCCTCGCCAATAAAAAAAAGTCAATGTAAAGGTGATAATGGTTTTATAATTGTGCCTTATGGCTGGAAACGGTGTTTTTCTCTCGAATGTAGCTCTAGGCACCCCCAGTCATAATTACCAAGGCAGACAGCTTTTTTGGGTTCGAGACTTCGGCGCTGAGGTCGAGATTACACCAAGCGTGTTTAAATTCATTTCCATTAACGATCGATCGATTTCGAACGCCTCGAGTACTGGTGACGCCACTACGTAAGTAAATGTGCACTGATTCGAACAAGGAATCAAGGAGACAATGATGCGGAATGAAGGTGGACGTCAGAAGTGCACTCTGATAGAAATAAATTAAATATCAGGTGCATTGCCATCTTCATATTAAGGTGGGTGCATGTGCATCTAATGCACTGCAGAGATAACAAACTATGACCCGCAAAATGAAATAATCAAAATAAGATGACTCTTTGTTCTCAAATGAATGAGTCAATCTCTTCACCAATATATATACATCGCCAATATACACAACCTATGTCTTCATCTGGCGACTGTGGTCTTCAGCAAGAAAACCATATATTTCAATTATAGTTTTATTAATTCTAGGCACTAAACTTGAAGCACAAATACAGCTAAGAGCTTTACTGAATCGTTACTAGACAAAGTAGATTTAAGCTTATAAATAAATTTATCTGAGACCGTCAGAGTTACTAATGGTGTCCCCCAAGGCTTCATTTTAGGCCCAATCATATCTTATGAAATTTATAAATAATATTATATAGGCCCTGCGCCAAATGATCTGATTTACCTGACATCGTGCTACACTAGTTAGTATAATTATGTTGCAAGTATAACAACTTATTTTATCTCTCCCATCATCGCAATGTTATGTTGTTGACATAATGAAATGAGGCTTGCAAACTAAAAATGTATTGTTTTGATATACACAGTATTGCACATTTATCGTAATAATACGAGAAATCCGTTCTCTTTGATTGATTGATTGGATATTGCTTAACGTTTCATATTTATGCAACTTGGCTAATCGAGACGAAGGGAGGGACGTAAGGGATGACGCGGGGGGAAAGATGAACGTATGCATGTACCCAGTATGCAGTGAGTAACTTCGGCAGTGCGCGTTCCCCCAGTACTTACAGAGGCTTGCAAACTAAATGTATTGTTTTGTTATACACAGTATTGCATATTTATCGTAATAATACGAGAAATCCGTTCTTTTTGCAGATGAGAAGATATGTTCCCAGTATGCAGTGAGTAACTTCGGCAGTGCGCGTTCCCCCAGTACTTACAGCTCATCCTCTTCCATCCCCTCAGACAAGACCTGGGGGGTGTTTTAGTCATGTTACACAGATACACGATGTCTGTCTGTCGCATGCACTAAACGACGCCGCCGCACTCTCATGGCATTTTATGGAACTCATCATTCACACTGTTGCCGCATATGTCTGCTAAGGGGTTGTTTACTGCTTGCCAGATAAAGCTCATCATTCATATTGCTGCCATTGTGAATAATGTACTGTTGCCATGGAAACGACACGATGGCTGCTTGCAACAGTGTAACCGAATTTTACTACTGTAGAAATAGTTTTGCCTTACTTGAATATGTAAATCCATTTAGCAGCTACGAATAAACTAAAACATAAATTAAAAACTTATGAGCAAGGCTACTACTAACTGAAAAACAAATTTTCAGGTGAACTTTCCTCACCAATCATCAGGTTGATGGCGACTCTCTCTGTTCATGCTCTGATGATGGGTGAGGAAGGTTCACCCGAAAATTCGTTTTGAAGTAAGTAGTGGCCTTGGTCATAAGTTTTTAATTTACGTTTTTATATTGTTCCGGGCCACTTAGCTCTTTTAATAGAATACGAATAAACTGTTTCGCGAAGCTGATAGTTGAGTGCATATATACAGTATGATATAGTTGGACGCGCACTACGTCGGACCGGTGCGAATCGGACCCTCCAGGAACAGGTTTCTTTGCTTGCCCCCCTCGGCCCGGACGATAATATTAACCAACCTGTTCTTAGAAGGTCCGTTCCTCGCTGATTCGACGTAGTGCGCGTTCACTTTGTTTAATATTCACTCTTGGCTCACCGTTGCACAACATTCATAGATCCAAAAATTTATAATGGCAGGAGTTGGTGCAAATCACATTCTATCAAGAACATTGCGCTTGAAATCTATACTCGTGAGCAAAGTCGTGTACATGTACATTGATAATAGAAATGAAAAATCTCATATCAACCTATGATGAAATTACTTGACTTTAGTGCGATGGGATTTTCCCTATGACGTGTTTACCAACAAGTCGGAAAGAATTAAATTGTAATCACGATTTATATTGTCCATACATGAAAAAGTATGCTGGTTGTAATCATTTTTAGTTTTTCTGCGTTGTTTGTGCTGAGTTGATCACGTGACCATTTTGAAGGTCGTTCAAACTTGATTGAATTCAACTCTAAAGTGTCACCATGCGCCGTGTATTTTTTTAGTCGCATTCGGTTGCCAAGGAAACCAAATGTCTGTTGGAGATGCCTCTGATCAAAACTGGGCCCACTTGTCGACCACAATGAAAGGCCAGTCAACCCGAGTTATTGATTTGTTATGGTTCTTTACTTCTTGCGGAGATCAGTAGGGGAGGATGAAGAAGAAGTAGAAGAAGAGTGCAAAAGACTCACAGCTAGGCGATAAAGATAAGACGTTTATCTCGTGTTTGAAGAGGGGAGAACTTTTATTTGACATGCAACCACCGCGCAGATATTTACTTGTGGCTTTTCTTGTGACGATGAAAAGCCAACTGTGACACAGAATCTATAAGCCGAATGCAGTTCACTTGGGTAAAGAGAAGAACAGAGGGACTCGAACAAATTGTTATCAATCTTCCAGGATACCTGAGCTCTATCAATGACTAAATTGTTACAACATGATTTGATCAGATGTCGTATGATGAAAAACATTGTAAAATGTAAAAACGCCACAATAAACATTGACGTGTTATGACTTTCGTGGAAAGCTTTACTACTTGATAAATACAATGTTGGTTTAGGTTGATTGGAGAAACCCCGGTTAGTAAGATGATGCAGACTTGCATTTACTTTTCAGTTGTTAGATCTCCAGGGAATTAGTTTGACAGCGAACGTTCCAGTAAGAAATCTAAGGGTAAAAGTTGGTGACATAGACAAAATAAAATGTTCCTGTTCTTTGTAGGTCTGACAAGAAAAGGAACAGTTTGCTAGTCAATGTTCCAGTACTTTGAGGGTACTTGTTGGGGCAGGTTTGTGAAGGAGGCCGTTCCATCTTGATTGGTGGGCTGAAATACGAAGATGTGGTTGTTCCAGTACATACCTTGTTGGGCTGCACGTGCCAGCTTCGTCTCTTTCCCCTGTCTCTGAAGCGTGTTGAAGTCCTGATGGATGATGAGCTCTGGCGAGGGAGAGGGGGAATGAGAGTGGTAGACTCCCGCTATGATCCGCAGTCTATTCCCGGGACATATGCCCTGGCGGCCCCGCAACGAGCATAACCACCAGCCCTCGATGCTGGCCGTGTTCTGTTCAAGGACGGTCAACAAGTCACCCTTGCGGAACGCCAGCTCGTCCGGACTCTCGGCTATGTTGTCGTAGAGGGCGCGCGCGACGCATTGCTGCGGACAGAAGGAAGGGACACGTTAGTCCAGCGCATATATTAAATATATTTTCCAATTGCACAAATTACCCTTTTTTGACCAAAATTATGTGTTTTTCAGTAGTTAGTATGTCGTTATGTTTGTCTGCACTCTTACAGAAATAATTATACATGCTGATTGTTTACTGTAAAAACTATAAAACCAACGATATTTAATGACTTTTTAAATTTCTTAATTTAAACTGTAATATTCAATTCCACCTACAGGAGTGTTCCCCGATATCCAAATCGAGAAATGTAAAAAAAAAAAATCCCAACTGCACAAGTCACATTTCCAACTTCGTAAAATGTTTCCAACTGCACACTAATAAGTCCTGCGTTAGTCGGGGCATGAATACATAAGATTGCTTTTTTCTTGTTATACGTGTCCATATTAATTGTATAGATGCATGCATGTATACACAAGTGCGTTTTTCATTATGTGTCCTAGAGTCATACAAATTACGGTAATAATTTAAGATTTGAATACACGCCATGTGTTGAAATATATACCAACGAGAACGAGGTACAGTATTTATATAACCGGTCCAAGATAGTAGTGAGAAGAGGTATGTGTCCACACTGGGAAACAAATCTGACGGGCTGGGGGCATCTTGTTCTCATGTCCTCCAATTATTCCAGGCCTGTCAGAAGGACATTCCTATTCACAGCGAGTCTTCTGCGTGGACGCAATGCCTTTCACTCCCCCTTATATTAACCCTCCTCCAACATTTTCATTTGCCTTACATCATAAGCATAGTATGATTCGTAATTTGAATTCTTAAAATGAGTCAATTTATATATATGTGTACATCAACTTTTTAATTAATCTAGACTACATGTATGAATACATGCAACTGCAAGGCATAATACAATTAGTATTACTTTTGATTTGACCACCTTGATAAATAAATAGAATGATGTCATCCAGCAGGAATCTACAAGCTAGAATCTAGCTTCTATCTAGCTAGCTAACTATAGCGCTGGGCAAGAACGTAGAAACTCGTAATGCACTTTTGGCGGTACCTTATCAACCCTTTAACCACACATTATAAATATTACGCTGGCTCTTTTGATATATTTTTTTTAATTTGATTTTTTAAATGCAATTTTGTTTTTTTGCACAAATAAAAACATATCGCTGTTGGTATGGATATCGAGATTTTTGTGATTTATCGATAATTAAATGGTTTGTCATAGTCCAGCCCTAGATTCTACACAATAGCACGTGTCACTGACTCTTGAGAGAGATAGGATTTGCAAAATGTGAATCTTCTGTATTCAATCGTAGTTCTCATCAAGGTCTTATCTTTGTGATAAAACATTCCTGTCCTGTCTCCCCCTCATCCATCCAGCTTCCAAGATCTCTTATTCTTGTTCTCTCGCCATTTATTCTCCTGGAAACACATCCTGCCCCCCCCCCCCCCTCGTCACAAAGCCCGTTCTCTTACGGCGGATGTAAAGCGAGACGTTTTAATAAGAATTCACGTCATCTATGTTTTTCCGTTATTACATTCGTATTGTCACAGACGCATACTTTCGACATTTTTTGCCATCACAGCCGATGCAATTTGCAAGACTAAAGCGTGGGGGGAGGGGGGGGGGGGCATTTCAAATGACGAGACATCCAAGGAACTCGCCTCTCCTGACAGCCTCCATACATCGCCGAAAGTGCTGCCATCAACGATCAACTTCTGGGCTCCGCCACATTGCCGACTTTCTGCACCCGGCCTCAAGTCGGTCCCAGCCCTGGCACCCTCCTTCATTCCCACAACCATTCTTAGCTCGCATGCTATCTTCACCGGGATGTCGAAATTAAATACACATTTTTGTATCGTATCAATGAACGTTTAAATGAATGATCTGTTGCTTGCGACAAGTCGAGTAACAGACGACTTGGAACATGTTGTCCTCCGTTGTAAACCAGTTATTTTATTGACGTTAAATAAATAAATAAATAAATAATCTAATCTAATATGCAAATGAAACATCGCATTGGTGTTAATTGTTTTATTAATAATTCCGTTATATTTTTACTTTTCACATTTTATTTTTTTCCGCTTTTTATCAGAATTCAAAGACAAGAAGTACAAGATAAAGAAACATCACAAAATATTATTTTCTTTCAAAAATGTAATCCAAAAAATTGTGTATCTTAGCCATACGAGCAGAAGGGGGTCACTTGCTGCAATTTTGAGAAACATTAAGTTTTGATTCCTTCCGAAAATCAGAAATTTGACATTTGAAAATCAATCGAGAATTTACAGGATTTAATACAATTTATAATTCCATTTCACACAAAATTAGGTGTTGACTTTTAGTTGTATGTCCACGATGTTGGCATGTCGTAAAGATGAAGAGTCTCCTTGCAATAGACTTTATACTTCCATCTTTAGCGAGCTATGCTTTGCCTTCACAAGTCTCGCGTCTTACAGGCAATTTGCTAGAGATTTATGCGCGAAACGCCGGCAATATGGAAGCCCTGTCTAGGCCCTAATGACAAATATCTCACAGGCTTAGAGGAGATGCGGCGTCACGCACTTCAAGTAAGTATGAAGCTTGGGGGGTTTTAATCTTGGGCTTGATCATCTTCCATTGTGTGGAGTACGCGACGCCCGTGTCACGTATAGTGTACACATCACGAACTGTCAGTGTGACTTTAGCAGAGAACGCTATCCTTTTTCTGAGAACTTTTAGCATTTCATCGGAACTTTCATCAGTATTCAGTTGGTACAGTATCCTGCAATATCCAAGAACCATGATGTATTGATACGAAACCCATGCTCTGTGCTTGCAGAATATGGAATTTACACTGTTACCGTGGAAAATTATTCTTGATTTGTCAGAAAACACTATCAAAATATACGTGTTAAGTCTTTTTAACCGAATCTCAAATTATGAAAATACAAATTTTTATTTTACAATTTATCTACAACAAGTCACATACATTTCAGGCATATTCATTTTTCATCAAATAATCAAATAAGTAAACAAGTAAAATGATATACTAGGCATGCACAGTTCAAATGACAAAGGTGCACAGTTCAAATGGGAATGTTCAAAACTAAAATAAATACAAATTATACATTGAAAATATCTTCATTTGTAAATAAAATTAGGATAGACCAAAATCAAGTAAAAATAATTTATGCTTAGCAATAATGTCAATATCAAATTTTTGCTACCCGCCATCGATTCTTTGAAGAATACGTTATTAGATTTAGTCCTAACACGGGACGTCCCTTAGCTATCCACAATATAACGTGTAGGCCTGCATCTAGTTGATCTGAAGGGTCATAGTACAGGTCATAAGACACACGTGTATGTATCCCAAAATACAATAACAGCTTCTGTATGTTATTCTACATATCCAAACGATCAGCATTTCTTAGCACAATTCACACTCGCGAGCAGACCGGACTATAGTCACAACAATCGTGACTAAACGCAATCAATTCACAGCCACTAAACGCTGGCTAGGGATTAATATCATTAGCTCTCCGCTGGCAACATACGATATGTCTCAGTTTCATTGATAAGCACCAGGCATGAATTATTAAATAAGATTAGTGTGGCTAATAAATAACAGCTGTGACGATGAAGAATTGAAAACGCTTTTTAATGAGTTTGTTGGTGTTCAAATAAAAAGGTTTGTAAAGATCTAAAGGTTGATGTATCAAAAAGAAGATATTGTAAAAAACACTAATTTAAACAAAACATTGAGTGTTTTTACACCAATGAGATGTAGAACAACAATCAGATGGCAGAACATTGTCATGAGTCCTTTTGTCGCATACGCTTGGACCACTAACTAATATCAACCAGCCACTAGTCCAATAGCAAGAACAAAACAGCTTGGGACATGCAAATCTTCAACGCGGACTTCATAAAGCAGTTCTGTTCTCAAAGTGTGGTTAAATGAAAAACAATTAAATATACTTTTAAACAGTGTGCGAGTACCCGAAATTTCAGTCGAATTGAGTATTTGCTAATCAAATAATGATTTTGGTGGAGGTGCCGGGTCAGTCAACGCATGTATGAAAACGTTTAAATCGTTCTGTATTTTTTTTTAGCGTTCCTTACAAACCCTTTTTTGCATTTACTCACAGTATGTCAAATCTTTTGATACAAACTTTTACATTTTTTTGTACTACTAACAAAATTTCGATATAATTTTGATATCGACATTTCATGTTCGTACTTGATCTTTAAAATTATCTACATAAACGAGATTACATTTTTATATTCATGATGTTTCTCTGTCTTCACTTTTGGAGTCTACATACTGACTAACATCAATGAATAAAATTGGTACGTATTGTGCATATTGTAAGTATAGTCAACGGGTAATAGTGAAGTGCTCGGACTCGATCGACTCCAACTAAAATACCAGTACTTGCTCTCCTAGTACATTTCCTCTATCATGAATTATGATTTGAGTATGACAGAAATAAACAAAAGCAAAATTAAAATTGTAACAATGCAAAGCAACTTGAGTGGATGATTCAACCAATCAATAATACCACGTGAACGAACCAATCAATAGATCTATGAAACAGTGATCAACTATAATGATGTCCTCCCCTTAATCAGTTTTTATGACTGAATAGGATAGGTGTTAAACAATTAATGATTAATTAACTATAGGCCTAGATAAATAAATAAATAAATAAACAAATAAATACAAAAATACATAAATACATAAATACATAAATATATACATAAATAAATAGATTCATAAATAAATAAATAAATAAATAAATAAATAAATAATTTAGTAAAACACAAAACTTTTGAACCTAGGTTTCGCTGCCACCATTCTTCCCAACGCCTGTTTACATGCTTCTTGCCGGTTATTAAATGACGTCATAGCTCCCGTCACAACATGACTTTGTGGACATGTATTACACCCCCGATATCTCTGTGTTTACATTCTGTTTTTCTGGTTGACGTTTAGATAAAAAGGTACATCGCATAGGGTACAAACTATGTACATCGATCTATCGATCTAGAATACCCCCCTACACTTCACGCAAGCAGCCAGGGCGCGTTATAAAATAAAACGAGCTTCGTACATTGTAGCGGTAGATATATCATAACTCCCCTAGTGTCGTGTTTTCCTATCGTAACACAATGTTTGGAGGAGACTAACTTCGTCACCCCCCCCCCCCTCATCACGCACGTGTTAACATCGGGAGGGGAGGGGGGGGGGGTCATTTGCATGGCCAGTCCGGCCACCCCTATTAGTTAACACAGGATACGGCGTTCGTTGTTGGGGGAAATCTTTTCTAATTCGTTTAATAAGGATTACAGGGAGAGATTCGATCGGCTTACCCTGCGGGGTGCGATAAAATAATTATTTATAAAAAAAGTTTACGTCGATTGTTTTGAGTCGTAGAGCATAGGGTAATTATAGGTTTACGACGTGATGAAAAAAAAAACAAAGGGTAAAGTTATAAAAAAAAGTTCTGAATCTACTGCAATAATTGTGAGCTACGCATGCTATATGGTCGTTACCGCGCTCCCACGTAATAAAAGTAGAATAAAATCAATGCGCATGACAACATAACTAAGATTTAGCTTTTCTAGGTTTGGGCTTGTTATGATTTTGTACTTAGAATTGTAGGATAATTTTTACAGGGTACATGTGCCCATTTTCGGATTAACCTGAAGGTGGATGAGGATTGTGATTAGTTGGGAAGATAAGGGACATACAGCTAGAAATATCGACAGTCAATGCTATTTGTTTGTTTTTTTTTTACCACGAACGATCTTTCTACAATTTCTTAAAATTTTATCAAAATAAAATTGTAGCTGAAGATTTCTAGAAAACGAATTCGTTTCATCTCTGACACGAGAAGATTTGTTTCCAACAACAATGTACTTAAACTAGGGCGCTTCGCTAACGCTTTTTTCAGTCGCGTTGATGGATGAGCTTTTATGGTTGATTATCGTTGTCCTAAAAGTACTTTTTTTTATTCATTTATTCATATTCGAGTCTATACAGCACAAGTACCATTTTACGTAGACAATCCTAATAAATATATAAATAAAGTAAAAATTAAAATTACATTAATATACTAACAAAAAAAACAAAAAAAAGTACGATTTCTATGAGAATTTTCTTCGATTGTCTCTAAAATCATAACATATCTTAGCGTGATTTCAAACGTTACCATAAAGTTGCATCAAGATCGGAGTAGCCGTTTGCCAGGTCGAGGGCCAAATATCACGAAAATATCGCATTGAAAATCGAAAAAAAATCATAAAAGTACTATATTCATTAGCAATATTTCTTCGATCGTACCAAAAAACTTGGCAGATCAAAGTTCAGATATTTCGATGGTCCCCTCCAATTTTCATCAAAATCGCATAATTATGCCGTTTGCCCGGTAAAGAGCTAACAAACAGACAAAACACCCGAGCTATTTTTCTCAGGGTAAGTGAAATTTAAAGTCTTGGCTTCGCTCATCCAACCATGAATAAACAGTCTAATTTTCGTGAAAAAACTGTATTTCTTTTTTCCCGAGATGATTTCTTTCGTCGTATGCAGTCACGTGTGTCGAACGCTTTATGATCACTAAACTGTTGCAAATGTTCCTTGTCTCAACCGAGGTACTTACACCAATGTACTTGTACAATTGCTTTGCTTAGTACGCGTGCTTGTACGTGTTTATTCCCCGTGTGAAGGAAGGTAAAGGTAATAATATTATTAACAACGTCTACACTGGAATGTGATGTGTAAGACTTTCCTAATCTTAGATCATAAATGAATGTTAAGCTAGGATGTTTGCACTCACAAAGTCACGTAATGTGGATTTCTTTCCTCGTGACAGAGTGATTGTCACACCTCGTGGAACTACTTCACTAAATAGCCATGTTAAAACAATTCTCGTAGGCGTAGCATACGTAACAAACGTTTTATTGCAGATGGGTTTGGGTACAGAGATTATATAACAAATTAGATTTAGTGATACAACAGAAACAATGTAAAGCATTTTTTAAATTGGAATGTTTAATTTGTTAAAACTCAATTTTATCTATGAGGGACATAAAGATTGTAATTATCTTGTATGTATTTTGTATCTTTATTTTAATAACGCCTAATTTTAAAATTGAAATTGTAATGAATTGTACCGTTACTATTGAAATTGCATGTAAAATAGCTTTGAGCTAAATAAAGAATGAATTGAATATTGAATTGAATTGATGTTGTTACGTACATGTACTACACTAATGCAAACAAAAATAAGTTAAATTTGACAGATTATCTGACGCCAAAAATAGTGAATTGGTGAAAGTTTCTTGACAACTAACTGTATATAGCATGCATATGCCCAAGCATTCATTTATTACTCAGTATATACAAACAACGAAACATTTATTTAGCATAATTTTAGCAATTATAACGTTTTTTCCGGATTATATAAAACCCTTTCTGCAAAAGACAAAAAATTCCATAGAGTGTAACGTTTAATCTTTATTTACGCTTAACGCACATTCATATTTTCTATGTCAAAGGAGACGACAAATATTAAAACGGGTATTTGTTTTAGAAATGCCTAGAAAATAAGAGAACAATTTTCAAAATTAGGGTACAATCAATTTTCTAAAAAAATACTTCGAAGTCATAAGTCAATGAATGAACTAACATTGCAGTCAAATACGTTTCCAGTTTATACTATTCTACATGACGCATAGGTCCCACATGTTGTCTTGTTCGGTCATCGATACAAAACCAATCCATCAGCTATACCTTTATATGACCCATCCATCTTGTATATGATTTTATTTGCGTTTTATGATATTTTTATCTAGGCATTTCCTCTTACAGCTTTGAAATAAAAACCCACTCCCCTACCACATGTTACCCTGTTATCTTATTTGCCCTAGCCCTCTGTGTTTGCCCGGCCACACAGACAGACAGACAGACAGACAGACAGACAGACAGACGGTATCATTAAACGTTATCAGCCCAGATGACAGCGGACGCCTAAAAGCTTCGGAGAAGCCCTCAATGCGATTGACGGCTTCGTCAATATTTAGTTTCAGGAGGATGGAAAATTTTATTAGTAAATTTCCTCTTTATCTGTGTTATCGCAGGCGCGCCCTTTCCTACAGGAAGGCAAACAAGTTGGATGTTCAAGCCTTTCCTCGTGCGTGCGCGGAACTAGGCCTAGACAGATGGGTGAACGAACCTCTTTCTATCGACTCTATAACAATAGTTGCTTCCATACATAATATATATCCGTTTTGTAGAGCTTTCGTGATCCATGGTTTAATATTATAACCAGAGGTACGTGAAAATAGCGTTTTGTGAATAGATGCTACAAAGCGCTATAGGTTTTCAAGTCCTATTTTATATTATCTTCTATAGTATCTATAATTTGTTTATACACATCTTTATTCAATTGATATTAATTCAACCTTGATGACCTAATTTAAAATTAAAAATATGAAAAAAGTTCATACACAAGGTTTTGAAAATAGCCAAAAAATAGATGCCACAAAACGCTATAAAATGACACTTGAAAATGCTATACGCTCCTCTAATTAAAACTATCTTCAAATAAAAATAAATAAATAAATTTGTAGGTATTTAGAGTCTACCCACGCACAGTATTATAGAAAATTAATTTTATTCCCAACGTTTCAGAAAACTATAGGTTTTCAATTTCAAGGGAAGGGTAAAACATAAAAACAAAAGTGTGTTTTTTGTTTCTATTACAATTATTTAAAATCTTGAAATGTGCTCTGATCGCGCATTGCGCCATCCTTTATAATCAACTCACAAAAATAAATGTTTGGAATTGGAGTCGAAAAGTGGTCCAACTGAATGAAAAAGAAGCTGAATTTGCCGATCAAATCGAATTTTTAAATACACATTTAACATTGTAAAAAAAGTTGCCCTATCTGGAGCCAGGTATACGTGTGTGATGTGATTGAACGTATACGAGGCTAAGTACACACAGATAAACCACGTCACCTCAGAGACGAACAAGCAAAACAAATATCAGAGATAATCGAACAAGAAATCGGTTATGTTCTGTTACAAACAGACACTTCCGTGGTGTCTCGCAATGTGTACTTAGCCACTAACGAAAACAAATTACAGTAAATCATCTTCAAGGCCAAACCACAAACAAAACAATGTCTTATTCTCATGCATGATGAAGCAACGCGCGGCGAGAGGTATGGGTGCCACTCGGTAAATAACCGTTCCGGTGTAACCAGGATATGATGCGAGCCAGCAATACAAACAAATGTTTCAACACAACAATTCACCTTGCTAATATAGATTGGATACATTCTAGGGTTGTGCGAACCTGAATTAATCATTAAACTTCTATAAAATTGATGTCTGGACCGGCACCTCCACCAAGAAAGTATGTACATTCTGGACCGGCACCTCCACCAAGAAAGTATGTACATTCTGGACCGGCACCTCCACCAAGAAAGTATGTCATTCTGGACCGGCCCCTCCACCATCCACACAAATTTTGTTTTAAATCTGGATATTGAGAACCGTTTTTTTTTTAATTGTCAAATTATGAGCAACAGCAAATCACTACAAATTAGTTAAAAACAAATATATTAAAATAATAAAAAATCGAACTTTTTTTTCGATAATTAACTTTGTTTTGCACTCGAATTTGGTTCGAACCTTCGAATTTCAAACGTTCGCATATTATCCCTTATGAATTTCATTTGTACTTCGTCATCGCACTGAAAGGTACTAAATAGTAAAAAGTCCTTGACGAGATTTGTTATAAGCAATAAATAATACAGAACTATTGATTACTTTTTATACAACATTTTACCTTCGGGGGTGGGTGGATAAAACAACCCCCCCCCCCCCCCCCCAGGGCGTGCCAGTGAAGTACAACAACCCATGTTTCACCTCCATTGTTTTTGTTTCATCTTTCAGATATAACACGATACAATACAACCCACGTAACAGCGCGCTTCAACATGCAACAACAAGAACAGGCATATAATTCAGTTAGAGGGCCGCGTACCTGACATGTATGTCATAAAACACGCAGACAAACAGCTCAACTCAAAGCAAAACCACAGCCGGCCAACTTCGCGCAACTAAATACAACTCTAATTAAATAGTCGGGCTTACCAACATTGTTCCAGGGCAGCTGTAACTCACCGCCGTCCACACACATACACAGAGAGACCCACAGCCCCCTCAACACGAACTTTCTCAAAGATAACCGCACCGCCACCCAAAACTCACACAGGAATGTTTCAAAGCACTCGCAACCACCTCTCCAAACAACGTTCTTATACGATCTCCTAGATCTCGAGAACCAATAAGCGTCCACCTCTAGACTTTAGATCGAGACGTCACGATAAAGGAAAATGCCTGCCTTTTTAAATCTTATTGTGTATTATATCCTATTTGACATTTTTTGTGGAACTTTTCCTGCATTCAGTTGTCATCTGATTGATACGCAATTTTGCGTGTTTGTCAAGCAAGGATATGGTCACTCTTCTATAGTCAAAGATTACTAAACATTATTGCAGATTAGCCACAAATAAATTCCGATATTTATCAATTTTGATGATTTTACAAAAATCCTTAGAATCAATTTAATTTGTTAAGATGTGTTTGTCATTGATTTTGCCTCTATAGAAAGTTGTACTTGTATATGACAGTAACTTTTGTGCAAAGTTTGGCATCAATCTGTTTATTATTGGCTACAGGAAGTGTTACTGAAAAACATCACACTATTGCAGACTCGCTGTAGAAATTTATAAGTAATGTGGACTAACACAATTCTTGCTCGGCGAGTTGCAATATTTTTTCTAGCTTCCAGCAGAAGCAGTACACGTACACTATACCCACGGTAGCAACTTTTAAAAACTAAAACGGATTGAAACACCACGAACACTCCACACTAGAATAGAATCCACCGCCACCATCACATCTTCCCACACAGACCCTGACTACATCACCGCCACCTATACGAACGAGAGCGACGTGCCACTGCCTTGCTTGTTCACCGGAAGGGTGTCGTCGTAGACTGTCGACCGATCGTCAACGAATTAATAGAGAAGCTGTTGTATTATAATAATTGCATTCGATTCCGATAGGATTAGTCTAGTGGGGATGCATGCGTCATAGATTGACATCGAGCCTGGCCAATCAGAACTCGAGGAAGGAGTCATCCCCAATAAACCAGTCATCCACTTGGGCAGCGGGGGGTAGGGGGGTAATAATTAAGACATCAAGTCCCCCCCCCCCTTTGTAGGATGCCATCGCAAGCTCTCCAGAATAATTTAGCAGGAAGCTCTCTCTCAAGACCCTTGAGAAAAATTACTCAGCCAGAAGTTGCCACAATCCCACTAAAACCAACCCCCCCCCCATGAAGTTTGCAACTAAGGTCAGAGAGTTTGTGGTTTGTGAAACAGTCTTGTTCTTGTTGCTATTAACACTGGACAGTTCAAGCTGGCCGAGGAAGCGTGAATGGAATTGGTCAAAGTTACACGATAATTTAGCCCTGCTGAGAGTATATTAAGACAACCGAGAGAGGCCGACCTAACCGACCGGACCGAGGTGGGACCATGATGGGGTGAACCTTAATTTCCCTATGGGTGGTTGGTAGGTATAGGTATAATAAGGGTTGTGTCAGGTGTGAAGTACCGTCTTATTATGTATTTGTTTGTTTCATCTTTTGTGAGAAGAATATAGGCTAGTAGAAATATAGACACTGCATACAATTTTCAATGAATGAAAGATGGTAGGCCTATAAAAATGTATGCTAGATGAAAGATGAAATTTCATGAATTTTTTTTTTCTGTAAAATAAAATAAAAGGCTTGTTTACCTAATTACACACTAAAACCAAAGTAAAACAAAATATTATAACTATAGTCGTCAAAAGAATAATCATTAATAGGCCTGGTGAGTCTCATGTTGTGCAGTGTCCCAAGGTTAGTGATGTATCTAGTGAAGTAATGTATCGATTTCAAAACGGTTTTTTGCTTTACACAGATAAATGATAACACCTTGGAGCGGGCAGTCTCATTTTGGAAATTTTAACCCATAAACTTGTTTAATAAATTCGCAAAGTCGTTCAAATTTCAAATCCAAATTTTCCGAAAAAGAGTTAACACTCGCGGAAGATATAGACTTATATAACAAGTATGTGAATCTGAACGTCATATCTTTATTAGATTAGTGGTAATCTTACAAACCTTTCCGCATAAAATCACCACTGTTTTTGTGCTGCTCTGTGCGAGTGTCAACGGTTTCCTCTCGCAGCCTTGTGGGGTGGGGGTAGGCCAAGACTTGTCCTGCATCCATCCACCCGCCGAATCGAAGAGACCCCAGCCCAGACCGGTTTCGAAAGCCTCGGGCAATTCATTATGCGATCCCAATACCAAGTTATTGTACGCAACCCAATGAAATCTGCCAGCTCGCAAAACGTGTTACAGAGGAGAGGCTTCACAAGTTTTGTAACTGTCACGGTACATTCCTTACCCAAATGAGTGTTTTGTTTTTTATCAATTTGCATGTGCCACATAAAAATTAACAAAAATAACTTTTTAACTTATTATTAAAATATTATTTATACGTTTAAAAGTATAATTGTCATAACAATTATAAAACTGCATAATTATTATTACTGAATTTTCTCCGATAGATGGAATGCACTCTGAACCTTTGGGGCTAGAGGTGATCCTCAGTCCTCACCGCTTCGGTGATGCAAGTTATTACTCATTATTACAATATCAATCAACATATTTAAATTGTGAATTTTACATTTGGTGTCAAACACAAAGAATATTGTTATTAATTTTGTTGTGTTTCGGTTGTGGTGTTCTGTGATGTAAATATTGCATAAATTTATCCCGACTGGGGTCAAGGGTGTAACCCAGATGCTAAGATCGATTCCCGGTTGAAGCCACTTCACACACAATAATTGCTATAATATGTTTCATGCAAAAGTCAACAGTTTCATGGAAAGTGTGGGCACAAGGGGCATCGTAAAGTGAGTATTCTTGGAGATCAACAATGAATGTATTGACTGTCGATATGACTCAATCAGCAGGTGTCGAGTGTGTTTGCCAAGATAATGATTGTGGTAACCGCTAATCCCTAAATACTAATAAGACCTTGGGCACCTGGATAATGTGAAGTTTTGCACAATTAATTGGATGAGCGTAGCGAGCGTAGCGAGCGAAGCGAAGATTCCATTTCACTACACTGGAGAAAAAAATCCGGAATGTTTTTTTTCTCTCTTTCTTTCTTTTTGTATTTTTGTATGTCTGTTAACACGATTCCGGCTAAACCGATACTCCGATTGTGATAAAATTTTATGGAGACCTTCGAAATCTCTGAACTTAGAACTGCCACGTTTTTGAGCGCAATCGGAATTTTTTTTCTCATGAAAATCGCAATTTTACGATTTTTTCGATTTTTTTTTAAATTTCTTCGACTTATAACCCCTACGTGCTTTATTCGATTGTAATGATTTTTACACAGAACCTTAATTTTATGAATTGATATATTCGTGTGAAATTTGAGCGTAATCGAAAAATTATTTCCCATGAAAATTGCAATTAAACGATTATTTTTCGATTTTTAAAATTTCTTCAGCTTATAACACCGACATGCAGACCCGATTGTAATGATTTTTCACAGAACCTTAATTTCATGAATTAATATATTCGTGCGAAATTTGAGCGCAATCGAAAAATTATTTCTCATGAAAATCACTATTTTACGCTTTTTTCGTTTTTAAAAATTTACGCTCATTCAACAACGTGCCTGAAAAAGCGTTTGCGAAGCTTCCTAGTATTTTATATCGCTGGCGGACGGAGTGTATTGAGCCTCTTACATACAATATATATTATACCGTCACAATTTTTCAGGGGTATTGACTTGTGATTACATAAACATTTCCCTCAATAACGATCATAATGCACGCGGAGAAATGATTTTGACATCTGACCAATTTTTGTTTTGTTTGAAGATTTGCATTCATTTGTAGTATTCAAATTTTACATTATATTGTAGTACATTGCTATGGATGGGTTAATAATATTTTTCATCCTTAGTTATTTTTGGTAAATCTTGTAAGTCTGGTGAATCGGATTGTGACTCAATTGTGAAAATGTCACTTCTTGTTTTGCGAATAACAAATCTACAACCATAAAATATAATCGTAGAGCTAATTCCTGTTAATGACTGAACAAAAAAAGAATTAAAATTGGAATATATATTTCAAATTATTGTAGAGATAAAATGATTCAACATAATCGGTGGCGGATAAAGGGGAGAATCGATGGGACGATCTTCCTCTCCCGTCACCCCTCAAGAATTCCTCTTTCATTGGCACAGCCAATTATTACTATCACCTTTTGTGCCATTTTCGATTTTTTTTACTCGTTTTTAGACCAACTAAAGATCTCGCTCATTCTCCCCCCCCCCCCTCCCCTAGATACGTAGATAGTTTTCGTTTGATATTATGTGATATCTTGAAAATGAATCCCATGAATTAGGCTATCCACCACTGAATAAAATAATCATATCAAAAGGTTATGTTTATTTGTTTGCAATTCCGCTTAGAATTGAGCTACAATTTCGATTTAAAAACATTTGAAGCCTTGTTTTGACTTGATTAATTGAATAAACTATAAATATAATCAGTAAATGAAAAAATGACACGATTTAACTATCACTTATGCAAGAGACCCCACACCTGTCATCCCATTTCATCTTGGATTTTAAATTGTAAACCTGGGTAAATGGTTGTAAAATACCTCTATTATATTCGTCATGCGCCTTTCCATCCTTTCAACTTCAACAAATTATTTTTGTAAGGGTTGTTTTTTTTGGCATTTGCAAAAGGTTCACATACTGTATAAATTAATGTATTGTGTAAAATTCAATCACTGGCCAGTAATGTAACTAATATTATTTCAATCTTATCATTTAATTATTGATGAGTCGAGTAAAACTTATACTACACACACTGTCTAGCCTGCCTTTTTCCGGTTATTTGAGTTTTTGAAAGGCGATTTTAGCATCAGTTTCATTCAAAAGTGTGTATTGAATATTCGACGAATTACAGAATAATAACTAATTATTAACTTGTCTAGAGGAGTAGCGGTATGCTACACGAATGACTACGTACCCTTCATAGTTTATAAGACACTGCAGAACCCATGGGTTGATTTACATATTACTGTTGTCCTGCGATTCCCGTTCGAATCCAGGATGTTCCTTCACTCTTGTTTACACCGTTATCCACGTGTGTATTGGCATAGAATAATTTAATGTCGTTGTTCGTTGGAAATCAGGCTTTATAACTGCATAGGATAGACGTAAAATAAGTAAACACATCGCCAAGTTTTTTTGCGAACAAATCTTAATATTTGGTTAAAATTAAAATTGAAAACACCCACAGAACCATCTTTGACAAGGAATTGATTAATATACGTTATAATTATGAAAACGTTAAAATAACGCTTGTTATAATGCAATTGCATATGCATGGTTTGAATTCAGTACCTTTTCTCGAGTTGGCTGAGTGGCTGACAGCAGTAAACCAATATTCTATTGAAACCTTCGTCAACCTTTCAGCTATGATTGGCAACATTAGGGGTCTTGAAAAAGACCAATGTCATGTGTGTGTTCAGACTGACTGCATTCAAGAAGCAGGTAGAGGAGCTGCTCGAAGTGAACCGTGAGACGGTCCACTTGCAACTGAATAGCTCTCCTGCCGAAAATTTTCCCCGACCGGCAATAAATGCTGTCCTGAACCACGTGACAAGGGAACCAATAACAAAATTCTTTTAAATAATTTTGTCCAGCCCACTTGGGCCTTATTTTACCCGCCCACATTTCCTCAAAACTCGAAATCGTTGAAACGCGAGACTACTCAGGACTGTTAATGGAGTAGTACAGATGTACAGCTGAGATGATATACAGGCTGGGACTGCATGTAAAAAAGATTACATTTGAGATAAGGAACGTCGATGGTTTGGTAGTTTGGTGTTGATGGGGAGAGGGTAACACCAATAATTTTGTCTTTTGCTTTACATGACCGCGCTGTCGAAGGCTATTTTTAGGGGGGGGGGGGGAGGGTTTTTATCTTTGATGGTCTATAATCGTTTGTTATAGCGAACATAGCAAAAACTAAATTTGACTATACCCTAAGAAAATGGCTAGTTGTTTTTGTTAGTATGTTTTGACTATTTGTTTGCTTTATACCAGAAAAAAGCGATCTTGATTAAATTTACATGGGGTCATATAAATTTCCTAACTTAGACCTGCCATACACTACTATAAAAAAGCGACTATAAAAAGAGTACGCTAACGCTTACTTGCAATACATAAGCAGGGATATTATGCAAACGTGTGTGTACAAACATTAATCTTCAAAACACAGACGTAAACTCTGCTTCAAGAACTGAACCACCTGTAAGCGATCCTAGACAACTCTCTCACACACATCGCCCCAAGACCTCTGCCATAAAAGTAATAATATTAGGCTTCTGTTATGACATTTTCATTAAAAACGTAATTAAGAGTTAAATTATCTGGCCGGCTCCCAGCTCGAGTGACAGGTGGCTGTGCTCAACAGGTCCGTCACTGCCCCCACCTCTATGATGTAACCATCAGCTAGACTCGCTCGTACGTAATAGAAAGCAAACTGAACTAGGTATCTAACTGGGACATCACCTTGCTCAAAGTCAGGGGCTTTGGGCTCATTAATTCCACGCGGATTATTTCAAGAACGTAAACTAGATGATCATGTAGGATAAGATAGTTTAGCCAATCGTAGAATGTAGATGCCATGGTGGTGACTGCATGCATGGTACGTGACTTATCAGACGGAGTATTTTAAACTTTTGCCATGTTTCGAAAAAAGTAGATGTTTAGAAGTTAGAAATAGAATAAGTATAATTTTGGCTTTTCTCGATTTGATTTGTTGCAAAATAAAAAATGTTCGCTAAGGTTTTTGTGCTTTTTTGATTGTTTTCATCCCCCGGCCGTCAGTGCGCGAATTGGAAATAATTATAAAAAGATGTCGGATGGTACTAAGAGCGAAGTACTTTCGTGGAAAGGAACCAAGCATTGAGTTTTTTTTGGGGGGGAGGGGGGGGGGGCGGAGGAGGCCTCCAAATTGGCGAAACGGGTATTTAAAAAAATCAGGTTGACTGACATAGCGACATCGACTATATTCAAAATCAGGGGGGAGGCACTGGCTCCCCCCTGATATTGACGCCCCTGGTCAGTTAGCGAGGAGTCGAGCAAAAGAGTAATCTCTACGTTGAATTATCGATGACGTTAAGAGGCCCACCCTTAATCATCAATGAATGCTGATTGGTGAATATGAACATCTGCTGTGGAGGGTGGAGGGGGTAGACCGAGTGTGACATAGGGTGCTCCACCCCCTGATATGCATCGTCACAACCTGTGTAGTACGTGACTGATCAACACCAAGTGATGTCCAGGGCGT
>JAMZAV010002918.1:0-64662 GCA_024449915.1 Sweltsa coloradensis
TTTAAATTAAATTCGTATTTAGTCTATCCTACCCACTCAGTAACATAACTGTACTTTTAACAGCATAGCACATCGAGTACTTGGCACCAGGAGAGGAACTAAGAACATTGATTTGAAATAAAATAACACAAAAAACTGACCACTGCATGTAGCGATCTGCGAGCGCTTGGAGGACCCGGTAAAAGTAATGTTTTACAGTAAGAGCTCGGAGAGAATGAGACGAGTAGCTCGACAGCTAAGATTATAATGAAATCATTAAATTACTAATAAATAAATAATTAGGAAAACTTGGATCATATTGATTTATTGTCTATCCTAATCAGTTACAAAAACTTATTTACAATTGAGGGACAATATAAATAAAATTAATACATACATTGAAATAAAATTTACAAACAGTTATTAACAAATTATCAGAATAATATTACAACACAATTATTAGGTAAGGGGAAATAAAAACTCCCAAATATTGATTAATTTGAGCTTTAAGGTTTATATCAGTCTTATCTAAGATTAGTCGTATCCGGGTCATTTCGAATTATTTCTTTTCATCAACTAGAATCTTAACAGTATAGGCATATTACTCATGTGTATTCAAGCTTCATCTACATCCCCAAAATGGCGCTGCAGTACACAAAAGTGTAGGCTCTCACCATCAAACATCACTAAAAAATATGGTTCTATTCTAATGGAAATCAATCCAGAAATAAAAAAATCCATCTTAGCTGGGTATTGAACCACAACAAGCGTAAGTTGCTACGATGAACGTAGTCAAAGTCAAAGTTAAACTTCCAAGTTCAGGCAGGTAGAAAATGTCCTCAAGGTAAACCTAGGCTACAGATCAGTCTAGAAACAACCGTGCACAAACCAGAGTAAACCCCTAGGAGGGGTTGGTTGATTAATACAAATATATATTATAATGATAACCACAAAAATGATAGCCACGTATATATTGCAATTGGGAATCCAAACAAGCATATGTTTATATTCAATGTAGTGTTTTTTCTCAATATCCATGTAATCCAATCACTATTAAATAATACCCAACAATTATTATACATAACATATAGTTTGTTTAAAGTGGCCCCTCGATGAGTTGGCGACGCTTTACGGTCGGGTTGGAATCGAGTCCAATAATAAGTTGGGTGAAACTCCGCGGCATGTTGCATCCAGAAACATGCAAAACCCTGTTGGATCACGGGGCCGAGGCCAGGAAGAAGAAGGCGGTGCTTCACTTAGCAGTGACAAACAAGAACCATGTGGTCATGAAACTACTCCTCGCCCACCCTGTAAGAAAAACACAAAAGATTTAAGAACTAGCGAGCAAGGTTACGGGAGTTCTTAGAATAGGGAGCAAAGCTTACCTCAGACTTTCTGGGGGGCTATCCCCCCCACCCTGCCCACCAAAAATAGTTTATATCATTCTTATTGCAGGGCAATGTCAACAAATAAAAACGCATGTCAATTGGACACTGTGTTTGGCTTTGGATTCTATTGCGAGACGTGACACGTGCACAGACGGACGGGTATACAAGTGATATAATAGGGGAGCTTGGCTCCCTAAATTACAGTTTGTTACTGTATCATTACAAGTTCAGAGAACCGTCAAACTATCTAAACCTAGAAACTGCATGTTTTTTGTTTTGTAAGTAGCCAAACCAAAAAAAAATTTCTTATTTAAATTGAGCTTTTAAAAAAAATCCTGATTTCTTGTTTCTATGATCTTTCCGGACCATTGACTAATCTGATTCCGATTCAATTTACAGGGAACCTTCAAAATTTATTCACATTGATCTATATTATGTTTTATATATCAATCAAAAGAAATAAAACCGCGATTTTCCCCTTGATACATTTTCAACATTTGCATCGAGTTTAATTAACCCCTAGAAAAATTCAAAATTTTCACAAAACCCATTCCTGGCTTCATTCAGTATTGGAAATGAAATGAACTAATGAAATGCAAATTGGATATACGTGTATTTACTATTTTTTGTTGGCACTGTGGTACTACCATGGAATACCACCACTATACTTGGTAATATTCAAGTATTCTATATTAAACATGAATAAACTAAACTGAAGCAAGAGATATTTGGGGTTATTATAAAACAATTTGAGTGTTCGGCAGCGATTCTGTATATAGTTATTAATTATTATTTGCTAACATCGATCAATCCACCTTATTTTACATATTACAACAAAATTACACAATCTTTTGATTCTGGTGGTGTTAGCGAGTTTTACGGAAATGAAATTATGTGGTAGTTACTAGTTATGGACTTTCAAGCCCGGTCGCTATCATGGCTTTGTGAATTGGGTCAAGTAGTGCACAATTTTGCACATGAATGTTTATGATTAGACCCAGTGTCTGCGAATCAATAAAACAATTTATTACGTGCATCGTTGATAGCACAGCTCAAAAGTTGCCGTTTACAGATAACATAATGATGTATTGTGCCGAATATAGGCAGACCCTTCAACTTTTCTAGTTGAAATATTAAAAAACACATGCAAAAGCATATGAAAATATTAGCTGGAAAGGGACTTTTTGAAATAATGAAAAAAGGGTAGGCTTATATTCAGGACAATACGGTATTAAGTCTATTGGAACCCACGACCTTCTGTATTGGTGCAGAGTCCAATGAGCCACAATTCTAACTATAAGGGCCAAGGCAGACCTGCATTGTACAATATTACTATTCAACATAACCGGCATACGATTGAACTTGTTTGGCTTTGTTGGATGGGACGTGGACGTACAATGTGGGTACAAGACATGCATAGTTTCCACTCGACTGTCTAGAATGGGCGTTTATAAGCCATGTAATGTAGTAGCATAGTTTAGTTTACAAGTAATGTGTTAGTACAGGCCATAGGATTAGGAGTAATTGAATCATGGTCCAAACCACAAGTTCAATGAAATAAACATCAGAGCAACAATAAACTTTGATCTAGAATGTAAATATATTTTCATTGAATTTCGTTGGATGCTAGTACGTATAATCAAAATGCCAGTTGGCTATAAATTATGACTGAAACATTAGGAGATATTAAGAAACAGTATGAGATTTACTTATTAATTAAATTCATTACAATGTACTCTAAATAAATTTATTTAAATGGTACATTTACCAGGAACATACTCAGAAGACTGTAAAAAAATATCAATTTTAAGCATATAACAAAGTAGGAGACATGATTTTAAAATCACCTAAAATCATTAATTTGTTCCACTTACATTGAATTAAAAGTTATATTAAGTACATACACAGTAGGCTACAAATGTCAAAGACTATCGTGTTGCAAGTGTAAGATTTTATGCCACAGCATTATATTATGTTTAATTGTAAGACATGGTAAAACTTAACTAGGTTCACATTTGTGGGCACTGAATAAAAATACCTTGGGCCTATATACATATTTTTTAACTGCATAACTTAGTACATACTTGGAACTGGGCTTGGTAAAATAAAAAAATAAATTAACAACACCAGAGTACCTATTCATTTGATTATTTAAATTATCAGCATTTAAATCAATTTTCCATACATTAAAAAAATGTTACTATCACCATAATCTTAGCATTATACTATTATGTTTAATTCATGGTAAAACATTAACTAGGTTCACCTTTGTGGGCAACAAATATAAATACCTTGAGCCTATATACATTTTTTAAATTCCATAACATAACTGGGCTTGGTAAAATAAAAAAATAATTAATACCACCAGTGTACCTATTCACTTGATTACTTAAATTATCTACATTTCATCAATTTTCCTTCCATTAAAAAAATGTTACTACGTATCACCATAATCTTCATTTTTCATTGTCATCAGCATACTTGTACAAATTACGCATAGACCCAGGGTGCGAATTGACGGGGGGGATGGGGGGGGGGGATTTCCCACCTCTGGTAATTTCATACCTGGCTCTGTTTTATTGAAAGGTATCCCCACCAGGGATAGCTAAATCTCCACCTCATCTCAAATCATATCAGGTGACTTTATCTGTAAATAAATAATTCGTCAATTCTACACATATATTTTTTAGCCAGGAAGCGTTTGTACATTAATAAACCAAACCAATGGACTCGTTTATCCTTTCAAAATAAACCTCAGATCGCCTCAAAGTCCAACTCGAGGGCAATAATACCCCCCAAAAGTTAGAATATTATATTGTAGTACGTATTTAGAATTAGTGGCGGCTGGGGCTTTGCCCCACACCACTTACAGCCCAGTAAGATACCATACTTTGCCATCACCCTCTCTGCCAAGCTATCAATTCACACCCTGCATAGGCCAATAAATATATTAATAAATGTCATCATTTGCAAGAACAAAATTGAAGAGCATAAGAGAGGCTATCACTTCTATTTGAACTGGAGAAACAAGCTCAACAGGGGAAAAACAACTTTAGAACAAAACTACTGTATTGTGCTGAATATAGGCCGACCCTGAATATAAGCCGATCCCCCAACTTTTCTTATTGAAATATTAAAAAGCATATGCAAATATTAGCTGGCAAGGGACTATGAGACTTAAAATAATGAAAAAGGGGTAGGCTTATATTCAGGACAATACGGTAAGAAACTAGTTTAAGTTGAGGCAGAAGAGTGGGACAATAAGAAAAGGAAGAAGTGGGACATTGGGAGGGGATGGAGCTAGGACAGAAGTAAGTCATATTTCAAATAGCCAAGTAACACCACTTGCTGTCCAAGAACTAACATAATCGAGGAAGATTTGCAAGAAATTTAACTATGTATTTAAGAAATGTTTCCTTCTACACATTGGGCCTCAGCTAATATACAAATTTTGTTCAATACACTAACACACTAACTGCTAAGAACCTATTTCTTTTATATAGGTACATATAATTGTAGTTTTCACATTGTCAGCAATTACATACATAGGTGTAGAGGCCAAATAATGATACATATTTGGAAGCGACATACTAACATAATGCTTTAAGAAGAACCTTGTGTAACGATGTACATTAGCAGTATTACCAGTAAGCTTTTATGGAAAACAAGTAACAATTAAACTGTGGTTTTGATAGGATATCCAATAACAATTTTTTATAGTATCTACCTTAGTTTGCATCTAGTGTTTTGTTTGTTTACCTTCATTCAAGTACAAAAGTACTTGACAAGTTGTACTATCGAGCTTCACACACGGGTTGCTACCGATAATGTGTGTTATTATTATATTTGTTATTATTTTATTATTGTTCTTTCCATATTATACTAAACTGATGATGGTCAAAAGTTAATTAGGGTGAAACAAATTACTAAGTATAATATCATATTCATATGTTATGCACACCGTTTTCAAATCAGAAATAAAATATCTTACTTCAGCAGAATGTTATCTTGCTCTTCTTGGCAAGGATTACCTCACTTCAGTGAAAGAACTACTTTATTCACAAATATGAAATATTATAACAGACCAATTTTGCTGCTTTTAGTCATAGCATTTCAAGATTGCTCCACAATATCAGAAGAGAGTTTTGTTACAACTACAACTTGCATGAAAAAAAAAAAGTTTAAAAATTTTACAATCAAATGTTTTTATGAGAAATAATTAATTAATTATATCTTTTCTGTAATTAATTAACATGTGTTCTGACAAAAATTTTTAAAATTTTGTTATTTTATCAGGCTATAGTTCTAACAAAACTACATTAGACTAATAATTACTTTTGTTGTTTACCTTCATTCAAGTACAAAATATTTGACAAGTTGTACTATCGAGTTTCACAACGGGCTGCTCCCGATAATGTGTGTATTATATTTGTTATTATTTTTTTATCGTTCTTTCATATTATACTAAACTGATGATGGTCAAAAGTTAATTAGGGCGAACAAATTACTAAGTATAATATCATATCATATTTTTATGCACACCGTTTTCAAATCAGAAATAAAATATCTTACTTCAGCAGAATGTTATCTTGCTCTTCTTGGCAAGGATTACCTCACTTCAGTGAAAGAACTACTTTATTCACAAATATGAAATATTATAACAGACCAATTTTGCTGCTTTTAGTCATAGCATTTCAAGATTGCTCCACAATATCAGAAGAGAGTTTTGTTACAACTACAACTTGCATGAAAAAAAAGATTAAAATTTACAATCAAAATGTTTTTATGAGAAATAATTAATTAATTACATCTATTCTGTAATTAATTAACATGTGTTCTGACAATAATCTTAAAATTTTGTTAGTTTCATCAGGCTATAGTTCTAACAAAACTACATTAGACTAATAATTACTTTTTGATGATGAGTAGCAACAAGGTTTTAGTATTGCTGTTAATATTTCTACTTCAGTGAAATAAGCTGCGTAAAAATTTAAGTATGGAACGAGAATCCTCCTGCTATAGTTCGTAGGTACAATTGCTCTAACGAACCAATTGAGCTATCAGGATGTCGGGGCAAACTTTTACGACAATTGATATCTATATCAATAAATATGCCAATAAAGTGGGCTTATGCTTAAAAACAAAATGTATAATAAAAAACGATGGCAACAAGCTGCTTCGCACAAACACATATCGTGCTCTCAGGTATAGGCTGTTCACAGAATATTTGGATAGCCACACTGCAGAGCAAACCTATGTAGGCCTACTAAGTGAAATGTCTTAGGTGGTATTAAATAGACAAATGGCAACAAAAACACAACAGCCGTACGTTATGTATTGGGCCTCCCATCGAAACCAAAATTAGGCCACTGATTATATTATAATAAAGATCATTAATGGTGGAGATATAAAATATTTTCTAAAAACACAAGCTTCAAAAGATAAGATAAAATAGTAAAATATAAACAATACATAGCTTGGTTCAGTTTTGCTGAATTAATGCAAACCACCAGTAAGTTGTAAATCAATAGAGCAACTGGTATACTAGTAATAAATAATAATGCCATTATTCAATATTAGTCTACTCATATATAAATAAAATTAAAAATTAAAATCAAGCAAACCAATTTGATTAAAGTGCTACTAAAAATATTTGAGTCATTGAGCATTGAGTCCAACTTCAGAAGGGTTATACCTACTACACTCATTTTTATGCATTCATGAGTTGATTAATGCATTTATCTTTTGATCAATCAAAGTTGACATGTACCGTAGAAGCTATCAGTTAATACTTAATTGGGAAGTCCATTGTTGACATCTGACACTGCTAGATAAAAATATAACTAGCATGGATATTCTATTATTATTACTAATAACTGTACTGTAATGTGCTAGGAATTAAGTACTTAGCTATACTTAAGTCTGTATAAGTTAAAGAGGTCAGGAAACAAGCCCAATTCTATGTCACAATGTGTTAAAAACTTATTTAAAAAAATGTACATTGGTAAAATGTATTTTTAAAACTAGTGCCAGGAAACTGATTGTAGCCTCATTTCATGTATCTATGGACTTGACCGTTTAAAATTATACTACATCTTGAAACAACGGTATAACTCCTTTGTCCGCTTGATGTTCATCTTCTAAAAAGAAAGCACAATATTAGCAACAAAATAAAATCTACATGAAAGTAAAGCAAAAAAAAACAGTCATAATAAAGTAATGGATGTTAATCGTTAGTACACTCAACCTTTTTATTCATGTAACCTAGCCATTCTGACCGACAGTTGGATGATGCCGACCACTAATGACCTCCATGCCATCTCCTGGACTTGTATCTGTAATGTAGTAACCATGGCATCAGGCCAGGACACTCAACCACCACTGGTAAAAACAATAGGAAATACTGGTACTAACAAGGTTTCATAGTTCACTTCACTTCAACGTGACCAAGCTATTGGTCCGCCATTCAATCCCGACACAATTCTCTCCCCGTATAGAAGAATGTTAACACCTAAGCAGTAGTTGAGTTGGCAACAAAAATGTGGTAACATGGTAAGCAAGGAACAACAGCTATATATATATAATATATATATTTTTTTTATTATTATAATTTTGGTGACAACCTACATAAAGGACAAATTAATGTTGATTAATAAACCATGATATGATACAGATTCTAGATTGTTTCTGAAAAATGCTTGTGTATTATACTTTTTTTAACAATCAACATTATAACATTAAACATTATTATATGTAGTCTAATATGGATGGGCTGAACAGCAACTTTGTTCAGGTGCCTATGAATAGAGATAAGTCACATCTTTAAGCTGAACCCACTTATTCTACACAAGGAGGCAAACATTAACTTTATAGTATGTGTCACTGCCAAGTTTCTGTTATCTGACAGTAACTGACACAAGATTCTGTATGTGAAACCAAGTCTTGCGGGCATTGCCGGTGTACCCTACAGGAAAGATAACGAGGGAACATGACAAGACAGTAAGATGATTTAACAGGGCCATTCATCGCAAGTCAAAAGTCAAACGTTACTATACGTAAGGGTTCCAATCCAACCAAAGAACGCAGGTGCTCTTTTCACAAGTGGGAGTACCGGAGTACAGTACCTACCTAGTATGAATGTGCAGCAAAAGAAACGTCACCCATAGAGAAATAGATGTAGCCCACACGAGCAAGAATTACCTATTGCGCTAGATCACGCTGAGCTAGTGTCAACAGAGTTGAGAACGTTGTTACGCTGCTAGTATCTGCATTCTTTGGTTGATGGTGGTACACCCTAATTTCCAAACAGAACATCTCCCACAAAGAGAAATGGGTGTATCTTTCTGTGCGAGAGTTGGGTCTGCATGCGAGGTATTCAGCTCAAACCTTAATTTTATTCATATTTAGCTGAATAAAAAAACTGTTTGTTAGTGTGATAGTATTACTGAAGCATATTATTGACAAGCAGTTATGTTAAGGTTAAAGATTACCACCAATATTAAAACCACGCAAAATTAGTTTCTTGTGATATCTCGAGAACGGTACAAAATATCTCAAAACTGATTGCAGACAGCTTGTTAGGGCAATCTAATGCAAGAAAAAGTATTCAAATATAATAATTGGTGTGGTTTATATTTCAAATATGCATTTAATTAATTAAATATCAAATAAAATACTTAATTACCATCACATTACAATATTTTTTGGGGCAGGCTATAGTCCTTACAAAACCACATAGCTGTCTGCTAACAGTTTTGCTATGTGTTCTTGAGATATCACTAAAAAAACAAAATTTTGTGTGGTTTTAATATCGGTGGTAGTCTTTACACTTTTAAGTAGTAGAGATGCACAACAAAAAATAAAAGTTATCGATAATCAAAAAGGTGGCTGCATTTTCATTATTGCGAAATGTCAAATTAATTATATTGGCCCGAATATAGCACAAGGTTTTCACCCGAAAAAATTTTCTCCAAATTCCCACTCGTATGATATATGCGGACTAGATATTTCCAATGCTAATCAGCACGTTTGAATATCCCGCGCCCTACATCTTGAATAGAACGAGTTCGAACAATGGCCGACGGAGTGCGCTACGCGTATGCTCTCTAGCACCCTCTGTTATTGGCTAATGGCAAACTCGTTTCCGTCCAATCGTGACGCTCGAAGAGTTTGACCTTCAGTAAGTGAATGCAAGCAAAGATGGAAGAAACATAAAAAATGTTAATTCTACGTTATTCTTTCTTCAGGATAGTTGATCGGAAATATTAGTGAACACAACAAAACCAACAATTGATGTTTATTTTCGACGCCGTCTGTATTTCACATCTCCCGGTTCTCACATCCAAGTCCTGTCATTGTTTATAGTAATAAATTAGAAAGCTTTATCACAAAAGAAGAATCAGTTCGGAATTAGATAAAGGGGTATTTAACCGCTAAACTCAAAAAATATATTTCATTCAGGCTAACTAGTAATGAATTTAGCAACTAACAGAAAAATTATTGGGGCCACCATGACCTCCCAAAAAATTGTCAAACATGACATTTTTCGAGCTAGGTCCCATCGGCAAAAATCTCCCATAAGAAATAACATGGGGACGATCTTTATGCCCCGTGACCTTGGATGATTTTGATCCAAAAAAATATTGGCCATTATTGACGTACTCTACAGCCTTTTCTGTAAATTCTCTATATTTTGTTTTGTAATTTGGGCAAGTAGTTCGGTCAAAATATGCTGATTACTAAGATGGGGTGTGATTTTGGAATGCATATTTTTGCGTGTTTGAGGGTATATTTGGGCACAGTTTCAAGACACGATGTTATAAAGGGGCATTTTAGATTGGTACTATGCTCTAGTATCTATGTGGACCAAAAAAGAAGCAGGTTAAAGCCAATTTTAGAAATTTCCCAAAACACCAATTTTCGCAAATTTCTGGATCAAAAAAATTCAAAAATTCGTGTTAAATCACAGTTACAAGATATAATTTTTTAAACTGTCATTTTAGTGTAGTATTGTGCTATAGATCACGTGGTAAAAAATAATTTTTTGGGTTTTTAGCCCCTATAATAAATTTCACTGTTTTTTTTTGCCGTGGCAGTACACATGTAGGGCCTAGGCGATGTGATGTTCGGCCTGGGCCTAGGCCTAGTAGCTCTAGGTCTAGGCTCACACTTTTGCTTCGGTCTAGGCCTAAACATCAATAACAAGGAAAAATACTTGCCAAACTCTGATATATAGGGTTACCAACTTGGGTCAACTAGAATTCCGGACAAAGCTCCAATTTTAGTGGGCACACAAGGGGTCAGGGGCGAAGCCCCAGCCGCCGGAGGCGAAATTTTTTTGGACCCTTTTAACCTTCAAAACAGCCGGATACGTAATTTAAAGATTCAATGACTTGGATATATCGTTGGATTGGAATCTGGGATCAACTCATACATTAATTATAAATTATAATAACAAAGCTTACAAATTAATTCTAGCATTTTGTTTAATTTATTACGTAAAAACATTTTGGAAAGATGAAAATAGTTAAAAGTTATAAAAAATGAAATCCAGTTTAACGTTATCCAATTTGTATATTATTACTTATTAGGTACCGTATTATTATATTTTGTTGAACAATAACTATTTACTAAAATTAATGATGATTTATATAATTACCGTGGTCCGTAGGTACCATTTACTAGTTTAAACTGAAATCTCATATTTCTGCTTGCGCGCCAGTGCTGATTGAGTTACGTTGGCCTTGGCCGGCGGAGTTCAAGTAGCCCCTGCGCCTCGCCAAGTGTGCATACAATACAAAGGGGTTGGGGAGGGGTAGTGGGACAGGGCAGTCACGAGCACGACTAGCTAGGAGTAGGACTACGGAAAGGCGGCTACATGAAAGAAACTAACTTTTATTCCAAATTACCAAACCAACTGATGTACCAACTTTAGAGAGAAAAAACACTATTTCACTGCAATACTCTAAAATTCAATAAAATGTAGTACAAATATGACTTTTTCACAAATTCTGGACAAAGTGCCGTCCGGAATGAGGCAATTCCTCTTTCCGGACAAAGGCATCAAAATCAGGACTGTCCGGAGAAATTCCGGACGGTTGGCAACCCTACTGATATAGGCCTAAATCAAGTTATAAATAATGCATTTTAAAAATGATTTATTTTTATTTTGTTTTGTTTCATTATTTTTGTATTTTTTCTCATTTTCTCTTCTCAAAAACACTACCCGTATTATATTCGATGCCATACTATATTCGGGCCAATAGGGTATTAATTTTTATCATTCACAACAGACAAATTAAATAGCGGTGATATATTATGTCAGTCTGCGTAACAGCGGGAAATATGATAAAACATGTTTTGGAACGGTTTTTCACAAACCATGCAATTCGATAATATTTTCATAATCAATTATTAAAATTGTATTGTATTGATTATTAAACGACATTACCAAGTGAGTACATTCTTTATCAAGTAGTAATCTACCAGTAGCAATTTTTTTTTTTTGCAGCATGGCTATTAGCATGCTTTTGGGCGTAGGGCCTACCCACTTGGTATTGAAGCAAGTAGGTAGCAAACAACAAGCAGCTATCTGTAGCATTAAAACCAACACTCCTTCTAAAATTGAATGCTAGCTTCAGAAACTCTCGATAGGTACCGGTACCTAGAAAGTAGAAACACACAACATCCAAGTCACGGATTTGTGGGGTTTCTGCAAAGAAGCTAATATTCAAACCCTCATCTAATACCTTTCAAGTATGTGAATGGAATTTATGGTGTTTCAACATGAAAATTTAGTGACCCAAAAGGAACATTATTTAAGGAAACAACTTGGAATGCGCCGACTTGACACTTAAGGGGTTTATGAATCTAGTGATTCAATTGCAAGAAAATGCAATAAAACAACTTATTTTCCAATTGTTTGGCAGACAAGGCATTTTTGAAAATGTAGGACATTTATGGAAGGGCTATCAAGGTTGCTGTTTTTATGGATTTTATCCGCTTTTTCCGCGTATTTTGAGGATGCAAAACGGATCCAATGGATTTTATGGTCAATTTGAATCTGTGCGGGCTGATTTGCATTGAAAATATTGAAGGTGGTGTGATAATAGATTCTACTTTCGATATGTGCACAGTGCAGTAACAACAACGATTGGATATGAACTCCCGTTGGCCAAGGCAACCGGTCAATCAAATAGTGGTAGTGAAAAATGGTGATAACGAAAACCGTGAATTTTTTAAATGTCCATTTGATTGCCTAAAATGTAATATTATCGACGAATTACATCATTTAGAGATGGAAAAACCACATTTTGAAAACGTGGATTTCGCGAAATCTCGCGTATAGCACGAAAAAACAAACAAAATTTTATGAAACTGGACAAAACGCGAATTAACTCGCGAAATTGAACCGTTTAGTGTGCAAAATGTAGGGGGATGGTGGAGGTGCCAGTCCAGAATTTACGCAATTTTGGTGGAGGTGCCGGCCCAGACCAAACATTACGCGTGCAGGAGGCGGTACAGTAAACAGACAAAAACGCAACAGTTTTCCGTGACGTCACGGGCTTCAAGAAAATAGACTACAAAAATAATGACGCGTATCACAGACTCCGTGGAAATAGTTTACCAAAATGACTGTGCATAGAAATATTTATTTTTTGTTGGAAATCGATTGTGAATAGATTCTTGGGTCACAATGATTGATTCTAACTTTTTGGAATCGATGTCATCCCTATCTTAAGGGGTTCTGTTTTTTTTGGGGGATTTGTTTTGGATTTTTGGATTGTTTAGTAACGTTTTTGACAATTTTTGTGAAATCGTGAAAAATGCGAAATTTGGGTTTTTATATCACTATTTCTCATTATCTTTAGTAATGGATAAAAATAAGTGATTTAGTGTATACAGTGCGTTTGTCTCAGAGTTGAACACTTGGGTTTTCTTCGAAGAGGTGAAAGGTTACCTATTCTTTTGTTAGTATGCTAATGACATTCTATACAACCGAGAAGATGCACACTCGATGATTGACAGTTCACAGCAGGAAGTCTACGCCCTTGAGTTGAAATTATATATTTAATTGAATTACTGAAAAAACATTTTCCTGAAACAAAAATGTTCATCTTTTCATCAAAAATCTAAATACTCGGTTCAGGAAATTGTACAGAATGTCATTAGTAGCAGACTACCAAAAGAACGGGTAACATTGTACCTGTTTGCAAAGAACAGTGTGTTCAACTCAGTGAGAGACGCACTGTACAAGCCCCTGTCCTGCTATAAGCCATATTTCCCACAACCTATATATATATATATTATAGCGACGCACAGGAATGACTTTTGGCCCAGAGATTTACTCAGCTAGCTACAATCATTTGGAGAATGCAGCCGCCATGATGAATAAGTTTAGTCGTGACAGACGAGACGTTACCTTCATCGTCACTGGAGCCCCCCTGAGGAGTGAGACGGCAGCCTCGGGTCAGATAGGTGTTCAGTTTCCCAACTGACGCCAGGATTAGACCAAGGAAAGGAGGAGAAGGGGTGAGCGGTCTTGACATGTATTCCGGGTGATACTGCGTAGCCACAAAGTAGGGATGGCCGTCCAGTTCAAGAATTTCCATACGCTGCTTTTCGCTGTCGTGGCCTAGAAAAACAAGTTTATTTTACCATCACCATTTGTACCACTTATAGCCACATTGCACGTGCCCAACAATTCCAGGTTGGATTTTAAACAAATTTAACATCGGGGTCCTTTCACAGAATATTTATAGACCTACACAACCCATTCCCATTACAAGAGACAAAACAAATACTTTTAAGTACGTAAGGTTTAGATTGGAGAAGGATTGACAGGTTGGGAAAGCATAGAGAACATAAAGCCCAGCCTGAAGGGCTGGGGGCGACAAAATATTTCACCTGTTGATGACAACTGCAGCTAATTTTAAAGTTGTTTGTTACCTTAGTAAGAAAGGCTATTATGTTGTTGTCATACACAGAATTGGAATGGTTCTATCAAGCATGACTGTTTTCCCAACTAACCCAATAAACTACTAAAACTAGGGCTACGCAAATAGTCGACTTTTGAATAATATCCGCGAATAATTATTTACCCATATTCGATTCAAAATTTGAATCGTAACCATTCGTAATTCTAACTTTTTTGTTTTTTGCGAGTCTTGTGGTTATGAACGCACATCTATTAAAAAGCCCGCTAAAAATGCAAGTACTACTGTATTTATGCGAGTATAGGCCTCAGGTATATTTAAAATTATCAAGTTCAAAAAGAGGGGTGCGGCCACTATGTGAAGCCATTTTTAATAGTATTTATACACCCCTCTTTAAAGTTTGAGTGGTCAAAATAAAGGTGCGCCCATTGCTCGATGGCGACCTATATAATCGAGTAAATACAGTAGTTTGAATTTTCGACCCAATAGAGCAAGAAGTTTATTAAAAGGAATCTACTGTAATAACAAGGTAATTCTTTATTACTATTTAATATTTAGTATTTACTAGGCCTCTTGCATTTATGCTTTTTCCAGTGAAGTTAATGAATGAGGGTTTTTGGTATATTTAACTCCTATTTAAAATCCTTTTACCGCGGTTTTGTTTTGTCATTATTATCATGGTATGTATGTTTATTCTATAACAGTGTTGTAACAAGCAGTTCATGATAACAATTGGACTGGAAAAACCACTTCACTTACACATCACCTTCTCAAAAACATGTTAGATGGTTGTATAGAGATAGACATAGAAATAGACACTAAACACACCTACCACAATGAATACGATATATGCAAACCTTAATACAACATTTTCCAGGGAAAGTTAAACGGGAAAAACATTAAACAACAAAAATACCCGAAGATTACAAAAAATTGCCACTAATTACATTGACAAAGAACAGATCCTATCTGGGGTCTTTATGGGAGATTTTGAGCCAAAACATCACTCAATACACTGACTTAGTAGGCCCTAGCAGTGTATTTAAATCTAAATTACCAATTAGGCTGAATGTAACGTGATGCTCTATTCCAAAAATAACATTAAAAAAATAGCACTTTGATATTCGCAGTCTATTTTGAAACGGCTCGCTCTCAGTGTACACTGTGCATCTTTGTCGCGCATCTGCCTGCCTACCAGTGCTGTCAACGCTTGGCCACCTAGACAAGTCCTAATGCAAGCATGTGTTATCAGTAGTGTCAGCTACTGCCTGCCGCGCGAGAGAGATAGAGAGGGAGCAAGAAGAAAAAAGAGGAGACACAACTACAAGGTTAAGAATCTCGGTTGCTTACTGTATTGGGTTTTGCCGTGACACTGTTGTCAGTTGTCTAAGGGGGGTGGGGGGAATGAAACACGTGAATAGCTGTTACGTTGTTGAAACGATTTATTAGATTACACGTCCCGGATTACAACTTTAAACTAATAAAATAAATTACACTGCGCTACGGGAACACATCACTCACTGATTACGACGCAAATGGCAACTTTAGACTAAATATTAACATAAATGACACGTAACGTAAATGACACTTTTTCTATGCTACAGAAGCAGAAGCACGTCACTCATTAATTATGATGCTAGTCACAACTTTGACAGTGACAACAAACAATCGCTAACATGAATTGAATTATTTTCAGAAGAAATCAGTTATTTAAATTTAATATTTTCTTTTAACGAGAGTACGCGACGCTTCATTTTCGTTCGCTCCATTATTAAGGAAAACTGCCTGGTAGTGTGAACTGAATATGCTACGAATGAAGACTGACGCAGCACAACCGGCAGCCCAATGTGAAGCTTAGTAGGTGGCCGGACGCCAATCTGTCGCCCAAGTGCGGGTATTGGGCGCCGAGTGGCGTCAAAGACCATCTTTTGTTTGACGAGTCGGAGCTACGAGCGGCAAGTCAAGTGGCGTCCTGTCAGTGATATTACTATCAGAGGCGCAGCAAAAATATTTACTATTGCTATCCAAAACGTATGCAAATTTATGTGTTAAAAAAATGTTTGTAATGTGAATTATGTTGGAAAGGGTGTAAAATAAGGTGTTGTTATAGCGGGAAAGTGGTTAATACAGGAAACGTTAATTCAAGTATTAATTATCATTGAAACATAATGATTTTGAGTGGTAATTACCTAATAAAAATGGTGTTAATTCGGGAAAAACGTTACATTGGGAAACAATTTAGGAGTAAGGTTCCACTTTAGTTCCAAAATAAAGTCCCCATTATTCCGGAGAGAGACTGAGAACAGACACGCACCTCACAGTGCTAGGCACGGAAGTGCAACCCCATATCGATCTCGTTGAGAAATATTTCTTTAAATGTAGGGCCTACTCAAATTCATAACATTAAATATTTATTGTACGTATCTATCCAAATATAGGCCTCGGGTATATTTAAAAATAAAATGATCAATTTACAAAAGTGGTGTAATCCTTTATGTGAAGCCATTAATGTCAATAGAATTTGTCTCACTATTTAAAATTTGAGTGGTCAAAATAAGGTTACGACCATTACTCGATGGAAGTCTATAATCGAGTAAATATAGTAAGTTGAGAGATTTCAAAGGTCCCCTGAAAATTTCATCTAGATTGAAGTAGCCATTTGTCCAGTAGAGAGCGAACAAATGGTCAAAAAACATTTGTAAATACACCCGAGCTAATTTTCTCAATGGGGCAAGGGGGCAAGCCTCACGAGTGCAATACACTAAACAATTGTAAATAATGCAATAAACACACGTGTGCATACCCGTAAAGATATTATTTTGAGTAATTAAAATAAAAATAAAAATAAATTGGATTTAGAGTATACCCACTCAGTAATATAACTGATTTTCAGTGGGGGACAGTAAATCAAAGCGACCAAGTCAACCCAGTAGGCCCCGACGCAATCGACGAGTGAACGATAACCAACCAAAGATCAATATTTGTAATAGGAAATATAGCAATCAGTGGTATGGACAGTGCGAACACACCCGAATCAACGCCAGAATCAACAAGGCCGATTCAGAACAACTCTGAATTTATTATGTGCTTCGTTGCTAGGACGGCTCCAAAGTCACCGTTTACAAACTCCTAAGACATGAACTGACGGACTAAAGTCCAAATCAGAAGTTAAAAAACTTCTGACTATGGCGGGAATCGAACCCTGGACCTTCTGCATTGGAAGCAGATAAGCTAACAACAAGACCAACGAGCCACACAAGACCAACGAGCCACACGAATTATGTGTTAGTGTGCATGTGTGCGTGACATTGTGTGTCAGTGAAGAGTATATGGTGAAGACAATTAGGCCTAGGTTATTATAATATTATTTTGTTAGAATCGAATACGAACCAACAAATTTGAGGCCAGCAGCTTCCAGTTCAGCCACATACTTGGGATTCACTTCATAGCGATGACGATGCCTCTCTTCTACTCCAGCTGGCTTTCCATACAGTTGCTCTAGAACAGATTCCAGCACTCAATTACTTGAGGTAAAGATGATGCGGGTTCCGGATCTTGCTACTCGACGTCATCCGCAAAATAAACAGTTCAGTTCAAGTCTTAAAGACAAAATGGATGCCTTTCCACCTGCTGCTGGAAAACTAGAAAATACAGGATGGCTTAATAAATGTGGACATATGAAAAGAAGAATAGCACATTAAATTATTGAATTAGATTAACAAATAGTTTACATTATAAAATATTGCTAACTCATAAGTTTTGAGGTGTATACTGTTAACTTACAATAAATTATGAGGTAAATACTGCTTGCTTGCAATGTCAATAAGTTTAGGTGAAATAAATTGCTCACTTACAATTACCTACTTTGGTTATGTTGAAAGAATGTCAATTGGCTGGAGTATTGGGTGTGTGATATGATCCAACGGCTTATCTTCGAGAAGTGATGGTGGCTGCCGAATTTGTTGATAAATAGAAACATACAAGTATGCATAGAACACATGAAAAACATAAGACTTTCCAAAGATGGCCTCTGACTGTCCATCTTCTTTAGTGATCAAGACCTCAAGTCGAAATGTCTAGTGTTTTTCTGTGTTTTGTACATACTTTTTTGTGTCTATTTATCGACAAATTCGGCAGCCACCAACACTTCTCGAATGTAAGCTGTTGGATCGTATCCCACACCCAATACAATTAGTTTGATGTGTAAGTAATGCCCACTTACAATAGGTTACAAGTTATAAATACTGTACTGCTTGCTTACAATAAGTTATGAGGTGAAATATTGTTCCCTTACAAGTTACAATAAGTTATGAGGTGTAGATACTGTTTGCTTATAATAAATTACAACCTTGGTGTACATATTGCTTGCTTACAATAAGTTACAATGTGCAAGTATTGCTAACTTACAATATGTTATGAGTAGTACTGTACTGCTTGCATACCCTTAGACATAAATCAACACATAAGTTACAATATGCAAGTATTACTCACTTAAAAAGGTTAGGCCTGCAATGTGTAAATAAATACTGCTAACTTACAGTAAGTTAGACCTACAATACTGCTCAATTCAATTACAATAAGTTACAAGGTGCACATACATACTGCTTAATTTCAACAAGTTACAAGGTGTAATATTGCTGACTTACAGTAGCTTACGAGGTGCGCTGTTTACTTTCATTTAGTTACAAGATGTAAAAAAAAATACTGCTTGTTTTTAACAAGATATGAGGTGTAAATATTGCTCACCAACTCAGATGCTCACTTACGAAGAGTGGAGCAATATAGTAGACTCGTTAATCTGGTATTTCTGGATAATCCAGAGTTATTTTATGTTGCTTTCCATCTTGCATGCCACAGACGGTAGGTGCACTACACGTTTATTGACAGGCAGCACAAGTAGCAAATTAGGAAGTGGCCCCGCCCCGGTCTAGCAAATGATCATAATACTTAATTGATGTTTGTATCCCTCTTTACGAGGCTTCATTCACTGACCAATGCTACTTTTAAGTCTTACTTAGTTATCAGTATATCACACAACTTAAACACTAAATTGCACATGTAGGAATTTATTTATTCAAGTCTTCAGTTATTAAAACCGATTTGTTAAGGACAATAAAATAAAACTAAGTACCAGACCAGTACATAACTGCACACACAAATCATGAACTGTAGTTAAGCACATTTAGAAATAGTAATAATATTACAACAATATAGTAACAGAACAAATTCTGTTAATACTACAAATAGTACCTATAAAAAATGAAATGAACTAATATATAAACAGCTTTCCCTACATTGGATTGTTTCATTCTAAATTGCCTAGAGAAACTATGCACCACTGGGGTTTCACTACAGGTTTGTGGACACGTCTGGACTTTGGGTTTCTGGAGTAGGCCCCACAGGGAAATGCTTTTGATTTGTATCCAAAAGAGATGAGCTGTCGCAGATGACTAGAATTTAACACTTTCGAAAATATTGTACATAGAAATATTGAAATAATATAGGTTTATTATAGTTAAGATATTTTGGCTAACATATGTTATTATTGTTTATCTGTATGTCATTAAAACCAACACCTGTTCACAATAGCTTAGCAGTAATAAGTAAAGGATCAGGTTTATATTTCAATGAGTAGGAAGAGTCTAGACATAAATTTAAAAATCTTATGAAGAGCTAAAATTTGTGGGCAAAATTAACAATTTTAAACACTTCTACAAAATATTACTGATGTCAGACTGATTACCCATTTTGTATCAAGATCAGAACTGAAGAGAAGATCTAAATTAATTCGGTTACACAGACCACCCCAGATTAATTTTGTTCCCTGCTAGTGATGACATTGAGTAGTAAATCCCAGAGTTTGGGCAGACTTTGGGATCAAGTAGGAATTGACTCCTAGAGAGCAATAAAGGCGAGCGAGATAAAAGCAATTGTTCTTGGTAAATATAGTAAATATCTGCCCCACCCCATCCATCTAAGAAGTTGTTTAAATAACAGTAGCATGTCACAGCCAGAAATATGAGGAGTCAATTATGTACTTGGGTACCGGATGCCATCCCTAGTTTCAACCAGACTAAAATCTCCTAATTCCTGGTGACTTAGTGAGAGACTTAATGTCACTTACTTATTGTAGAGTTGTGTTGAGTGAATACTGTGTATCTCTTGCCAAGCCTCATTGTTCCGCCCATTTGGCCATTGTTGTGCTCTGGCATATCAATAACGACCGGATCTTCGGTGTCTGGATCTAGCTCGGTTGTATTTGCAGAGGGCTTCATTAGAATGTTCCTCGAGAATTCAATCACTGCGGCTTGTAATCCAAGGCAGATACCAAGGAATGGCTTCATCTGCTCTCGACACCATCTGCATGCCTGGATCTTTCCTTCTATACCCCGCTTCCCAAAACCTCCAGGAACAATAACGCCACTGTAAACAATACAATAGTTACACTTTGTCTAAACATTTTTTATCACGACACTGTAAACAATACAATAGTTACACTTTGTCTGAACATTTTTTCATCACGCCACTGTAAACAATATAAAGTTACAATAATTTGTCTAAACATTTTTTCAACAGATATTGACACAAGTTGAGTGATACCATAAAAAACTTCAGAAGTTAGTGTGGGGAAACAAACTTTGAATAGGTCTAAGTGAATAAATTTTTAAAATGGGATCAAACAAAAGATTGGCCTGTGAGAATTTTCTAATTGATTAAAGAAAATTTGTTAAATCAAACAACTAGGTAAGGCACACTAGTTAAGAATTCTGTGCCAGTAGTGATGTGAACAAATGAAATTATTGTTGAAGACAATTTAACTGGTCATTCGAGACATAATACTCAACAGGGTAAAACATTTTACAACAAAACTTACTCGCTCTTGCACAACTTTTGCCAAGCCATGTGATAGTCAACGGGGTTCTGATTTTTTGTTGCATCTTCTAAATTAGCAGCTTCAATGTACTAGAAAGAAATTAAGAGATCATAATACTGTCATCCATATCCAGGACAAAGTGTAATAAAGTTATGACTTGGATGATTTACAATAACATTTAGCCTATATCCCGCTGTGACTGCCGCGTGCTGCAAGGCTTTGGTGACCGACGCATACGAGTCCTCCAATCTAGTATACTTTCCAACTAGTGCTATATTAACTTCTTTCCGTAGAGTGTCAACCCTGAAACAATTTGAGACATTACTCTCATGCATCAGAACAAGCTTTAGTATTAGATGTAAGAGAATGAAAATTATGAGTAGGGCTACATATCAATAGTATGAACTACGTTAACTTACTTCTCAGCCAGATCCTTCCATTTCTGCATGAAGCGCCGAGGGGGAGGCATTGGTATGTTCAACTGAAGCCGTTCATTGAAAAACTCTACAATCCCTTGAGCTTCCATCAATATAGGAACTCGATAAATTGATGATAAATCAGGAATGCAAATCACCTGCATCATAGAAAGGAAAGCATTAAATTAATAGGTTATCATATAGTATTAAAATTGGCAAATTCAAAAGGAAGTAGGCCAAATGAGACCCACCAAACTTTAAAATTACTAAATTGGCAAATCCACACTAATATACTCTTTGATGGCAAGAATTTGACCTTGAAAATGTTTTTTTGTTTTTACACTCACGGTTGCCGCGCCCAAAGTAGGCTTCGCACCCGAACGCCAACGGTACCGGCGCGTTTTGAATCTTTCCGGGTACAAGCACCGTTAAAGGGTTTTAGGACCATTCCAATACTTTGGCCGGGGCGACGATGAACATTTTGAAATGCGCGGAATTTTGAAAAAAGTTAAATTTGCTTGGTAAATATAAATTTAAAAAAATCGTGAATTTTCAAATTCACTTTCGGCGTGTGACGAGTGCCCGTGCGGAGGTAATGCCCAACATCAAAAATGGTAACTCTTTTCTTATTTTTGGACTTTTTTTTGTTTGGATTTTACATTGTCAAATTTTTCAGAATTTTTGGGTGCACGGCAGAACCCCGAAGTTTGCAGATTCCGAAAGTCTATGAATTGGCGATCAAGTTTTTACAAAAATAGTCATCCTCACCTATTATTTGTACATAATTTATTTCTGCAATGTTTTATTTTCATTTTAGTCATAATTTGTTGGCATCAATGTTTCATGGTAGTTTTTATTATTTTATATTTATTTGTATTGTTAAAACATTGCTTTGTTCAACCCAGTTTGATAAAGACACTAGAATTTGTGTCTAAATATTACAAATAAAATATTTATTTTAAGAACAGTGTACGTCCAAATAATTTCAATTTAACAATCAATTTACCTGTTCTACTAGTTTCAATTTATAATCTTTTTCCAATCGCGTGAAAAAAAATCCCAAACTTGGAAAATTCTACTATTTTTATTTTGCAATGCAATTTTTGAAGCTGAAAATATTCTTTCCTTGGTTCGATTTGGAAAACCAACGCTAAATAATGTAGAAGAAAGATAAAGGAATGTTTATAAAATTGGTTTGAGGAGCTGGGTTCGAACCCGGGGTAAGTGGATGCCTTCGAGTTCACACGGGGACATTTTCCGATAATCAAATTTTGGGTTCAAGTCATAAAAAGCATAGTACTACACATTTTTTCTAATATTCACGGATGACCGACCCCCATGTATTGGAACTTTCCAAAAATTTTGATGACAAACACTACGCATTTTGTTACATTTGTCGGTACGTTATGGCTCAAACAAAATGTCAATGCATTCCCGTTTTGCAATAGAAAAAAGTAGTTTTTGTGCTACATGCTCTATCAAATGACTTGAAACGGACCCTATTTCAAATTTTAGGTCATTACAATGTTGCCCTATTTAATTAGTTTAATCACCAAGGAATTAAAAAAAAATACTTCGATGCCTAGATTTTACATCTTGTGCGCCGAAATGGAACTCAAACTTTCATTTTTAAATTCAAATACGATAAATAATAATTATTTTACAGTTGCATGCAAACAGTATTGTTTCTACTGCAACAAGAGGGAAATATTTATTGGTAAAATCTATTTATATCTCAAGTGTTGTTAGAAGATATGCAGAGTGGCGGAGTGGAAGTAGGGGATCAGAATGGGGAACTATCCAATTCAAATAATCAATGCCCATAAAAAAAACTCCAGCATATGCACCTTCAATGAGGTTCATGTAGGAGACCATTTAATTCTAAATTGACAAGATCAACAAAAGGGTATGCGTGCTACACATTTTATAGACAGCCTTAGTGCAACGTGGGTATCGAGACAACATAGACTTCCACCAATAGTGGGATTCAGCCCGCCTGAGTGCAATAAAAGTATTGAGACGACAAAGACTTCCACTAATAGAAATAAATGTTTCATACTAGCGACTTCCTTTAGGGTTGGGCAGTGGCGGGCTTTCGGGTGGAGGGAGGGGGCAAAGTCGAATTTTTTGTTCTGGGAAATACAGGGGTTAGCCTCAACGAACACAACGAGCGAATCGAGAGGACAAAGTGGTGAGGGGTGATGGGGATTTTTTTTCCCGGTTTTGCTCTTTCCAATTTCAGAGGGCCCCCCGCGTCCAAGGCTACGGCCCTAATACTAAATTATTTTCTTATAAAATTGTTAATCATTTTTGGGAAATCCTTAAAACATTGATTCTTTTAATAGCTCAGGCAATTTTCGTCCCGATCGGGTCCATCTCGGGCTCTATGGAATCGTATTGGTCGGGCGCAGCAGAGGTAGGTGATAGGGGTCATTTTTCAAGTCAAAACAGTGATCCGGGAATTCCTTCACCCTTATTGGGGCATTTTCAAAAATTTTATTTTTAATTATGCCTTCCGATGACGTCAGAGGGCCACATCCAAGGCTACGACCCCAAAACAACTTCATTTGAACGTGGCAAAAAACTTTTTTATAATTTCTCAAATTAGTGGTTGGTCATTTTGGGGGAAAACTTTTTTTTATATCTTCCACTTCCACAATTACAGTCCGATCCGGTCCATCTCGGGCTCTTCGAAACCGCGCGGGCGAGGCAAAGATTTAGACGTACCGGAAATGCGTCCCGGAAAAACCTTTGTCCCGAATTTTTACAAAAGGCACAATAATTGTACAACCGGGTCCATCTTGGGCTCTACGGAACCGGGCGGACGATGCGCAGATTTAGACGTACCGGAAAAGCGTCCGGGAAAAACCTATGTCCCAGATTTTTACAAAAGGCGCAATTATTGTCCGATTGGGTCCATCTTAGACTCTACTGAACCACGCGAATGAGGCTAAGACTTTGACGTAACCGAAAATTGCCCATCCGCGAGGCCGCAATGACACTGTTGGGGAGGGGGAGGGGGCTAAGTGGTATTTTGGAAATAGAAATTAAGACATTTGATCAATATCTTCAGGCCAATATATTTTTGGGGGTCCATCTCGGGCTCTATGGAACCGGACGGACGAGGCAAAAACTTTTCTTACCAGCAAAGTGTCCCGGAAAATTTGGCGTCACGAATAATTACAATAAATTGTAAAAGTGGGTTTATTTTTATTTTTTACACGCTGGGGACGGCAATCAGAGTCTACCAGAGTCACGAAAAATTGTCCCAGGAAAATATTTCTCACACATTTTACACAAAAGGCATAAAAATGATCCAATTTAGAAAATTCTATTACATGGTACTTCGAGGCGGCGGGCAGCTTCCAGCGGAGTACCAAAAGTGTCCCGGAAAACAAATTTGTCCCGCAAACTACTATACCGCAGCCGTACGTGGACCGATTCGTGAGTTTGTGGCGGCAACGAGGTTTTCAAATTACGAGTTATTCCAAGTAGTACTAGGTTTTCCACGCCCTCCGCGCAAGCCGCACGTGAGCGCGACTTGTCCTTTATAAAATATTCTACTAGGCCAATATAGGCCTACATTCAAATTTTATTGTCATTCAAATTAAAATACTAAAAATGTCCTAGTAGTAGTTTAATTGTGATTCAAATTTCAATAAGGTGACCGGACGTCCTGCTATTCCCAGGACGGTCCTGGTTTACAGACACCTGTCCTAGTGTCCCAAAAGACACCACCCAGGACGTCTAAATGTCCCTGTCTCCATTCATGGGCGTTTTTATTAATATCATTGTATATATTCCAATTTATTTGCCTCCAAACACCATATTGTCATTTCAATCCATTTGCAAAAGTGTAGGGGAAGACCAAAATTAGCCTATGTAAACTCAAAAACACGCACCGGAAAGCGAGAAATTTTGGAAATCTCTTTTACATGAGAAAAGAGACCACCATACATACCGAAATTCTTTATGTCCCAGGTTTCTAGTTTGGAAATGTGGTCACACTATTTTGGATCAATGAAGTGACTCAACATGGCTGCCATGTTAAAGTAATAGAAGCTATGGAATTAAATTTTGGGGTTTAACGACCCACATTAATAAAGTTTTTATTATACAAAAAAAAAGAGCTATTAAATAGCTTTTTTTTGAACAAATTTTGTTCCTTTAATCCCACAGAACACTGTAAACCTTTTTTTACACGCCACAAAATCCTTACAATTTCACGTTTATACATTCTCAAATCAATATTAGTAATTTAAAAAAAATACATACCTACTACTCAGTAAATGCAAACGTCCATGATCATGACAAACATAAAAAAAATCACCTACAGCTCAGCTCATCACACAAAACTTGGCCAAGTTAAGGGGAATCAACCGGGTCATTGAACGTCCAAAAACCTTGTTTTTTTGTTACGGCTATTTTCATGTGTATTATAAAAACTTGAAAAAAAAATGGGGAATTTTTTGGGGGGGAATTGGAGGGGTATTTGGGGGGTTCGATACCTTATATTTATGTGTTCTAATTCAAATCGTGAATTAAAACTACTGACTGAAACCAGATCAAATTTGGCACGCATTTAGAGTAAAGTGTTATAATTGCTCTGACTGCAGAAAAATTGAAATTTGTGCAATGGGTTGACAACTATGAATTTTTTCGCGTACCTCTACGAATGTCATATAATTTAGTGCTCGTTTCGTACACTGACGTTACTACAGCAAGTGACACACGTTATATAGGTCCCAGTCAGACTCTTGGCACGAAAGTGCACTTTCCAACGAGGTATAACACTTCAAAATTGGTCTAGGCACTATCGAGATCGAGCTGAAGTTCCGAGTGCATAGCAAAAACTTGAAATATTTCTCGCGGATCAGTCGTGGCGAGGATTCGACGCGTCCAACCACTGCCGCTCAGTGCTGCCGCTCATGGTCTCGCCTGCGGCGTTCCAGCGAACTATCTCTACTTCGCCTCGTCTTCTGACTGAGCGAAGCGATAGTATCATAGAGAGTAAAGATGACCTTGGTCTAACGCCAGAGCAGTGACACACACTACAGAGTATTACTGGAGTATACTGAGTAGCGAGCAGCGAATAATGTTGTTTGCGTACGTTGTGATGACGGAATAAAAAAGAAGCGAACTAAACTTACTGAACTTGGAACTAATTTTTCAACGATTTATGTAGCATAACAAAACGTCATTACAGACTGTGGTTCCCAACCTTTTTCAACTCAAGGCACCCCTTTGCTACATTTAATAATTTCGCGGCACCCCCTTCAGCCAAGTAGTATTTAGCATGTCTGGTAAACAAAATACAACAAAATTCAGCAATTTGATGTCAATTGTTGACTATGTTTAGTAAAAATAAATTACGTTTCAATTTGCTAGGAAATATAACTTGATTTGCTAGCTTTTCACCACAGACAATACACCAAGTCTTTCTACACACTTTCTACTACTCTAGGTCTTTCTTTACCACCCCACCATGTGAATCCCATCGCTAAGTAGTTGCCGTCATCGGCGTCATACAACCGTGTTTTCACAGATTCTTATTAGCATCACTGCTCGCGCATTTTACTTATTTATGCAAACATTAGTTTTTACACGTCATTTCAGTCCAATCACTATTGGCCAATTTGGGGGTGGCAGCTAGCATAGGAATCGAGATCAGCATCGTTGCTGCGTGATTACGCAATATCCATTTTTCAATTGGGACCATTTTGAATAAAAACTATGGGAATCAGTTGATTAGCTAGTAGAAGTAGCCTATAATTGTTTTTCTTTGTGTAAAATTCATTATTTACTGTATTTTTTATATTTAAAAAACTACTTGTTTTTACTGGTATGTACAAGGATTTTGCGGCACCTTGGTTGGGAACCACTGAATTTATTCATGAGTTACAAGGTTGCTTTACCAATAACAATTGTCAGTGATACCTAACTCGTAGCAGTTTTTCTAATTTTTGTGGTAGTGCCTGTCAAAAGCTCAAAACTGACCTGAAACCGACAGAGGTATAGCCTATATGAGGTTACCGACAGTGTCGGTTCGAGCGCTAAGCGCTTGACATTCGGGAGGTCTCGGGTTCGAATCTCGCTGAGACCGGCAATCCTGACTGAAGGTCGTTTCCGAGGTTTTTTTAGTTGTAAATGCGAATGCAGGGGATTGAGTCCTCTTAAACAACCCTCGAACGTTCCTTTCCTAACTACCCTAAAGGCTAAAGACGGCACTGTGCCCTACAAAGGCTATCTCGCTTGGCGAGAAAAAACAATAACATATATAGATTTTATTTATTAGGTAACTCGATACACTTAAGACTAATTCAGTGTGTCAGCTACCGACAATCATGACAGTGCATTTTTCAAATGTTTACCCATAAGTCAGAAAAAACAAAACCCTAGATTGGATTATCTTGCCTAGGGATTTGTAAAATGTTGGATGTTATATAATCATATTCACAACACATTCATATCAACATAACTTGTATTATTTTAATGCTTGGTCAGGCAGAAGAAAAGTTTAAAATAAAGACTGCTATTATTATATCCCCAAAAACTCTGTCAAACAGACGTAAGCTCAGCTCAGATATTTGTAAGCAGCACTTTACTTTCGTGTTGATCTCAAAATACCGAATGGACAAAAAATAAGAATAATGAGACGAAAAACTGCAATCAACAACAATAAATACATTCACGTAAGGAACACTGTCCATGAACAACTTGACTCGTTTTCACAAACAAGGAGAAAAATATGTGAGGGTAATTGGGAGGTTAGTCAAAGGTGTGAGGTACTGAAGCCCATACCATTCCCGTAATTAGAAAAATATATATTTGAATACACATTCAGACAAGACTCGACATAACTGGTGACTTACAGTGTCGTCCTCCTAAATTTAGGCCTCATCATTTTAAAAGTGCAGATCTATCTCTGCTGCCGATAATAAACAATAATGGAATGCGCGTGATTTGTCAGATAATAAATCAAGTGTCGCAGGATGGCCAGGCTAGTCCCCACCCAGCGCTCGGGTTTCAAGGCCACGCATGCACTCATATCGAAATAAGCTGACGCACTCAACACAGTCTTCTGACGTTCTCAACAGCCGACTCGGGCCGAGTATAATGGTCCTTTGTTCATGCCTGACATATAAAACAAACAAACAACAAGACACTTGGCTTTCTAAGATTCTTATTTATTCGTTTCCGCGAGATTTATTGAACCATGGCCCCGGGTTCGAAATCGTCTCGGGATATATTTTTGAAATGATATTGTCGAATTGCACAACGCCACGGCAAAATTAAGTTAGCCCCGCCCAATAAGAAATATGACGATTGTTTACATATATTATTTATTAATATCACAGTGTGTACACGCTGTACTCTTTGTGTGGTATATATCAACGCAAAATTATTAGAATGAAAAAAATAAATGGTAGCGAAAAAAATGCAATAAAGTTTACGTAGATGTTTACTTTGTGTAAAAATATGTCTTTATATGGAGCATGTAAAAGTTATTTTATTCCACTGTAGTAAACAAGAACACTTTTCTTCATTGCCAGTGTTTGAACTTTTGCTTTGATTGAAATATCTAATTGCTTAGGAACCTGACATTGCCCCCCTCCCTCCTTATAAAGTTCAGCCTCGGAGATGAAGTAACACGCGAAAAGTGATTTATGGATGAACGTAGTGAGCTATGCGAGAAGACATCAATTTGACTAAACACATTTAAAAAGCTTGGGTTTGTTTTAGTTTTTGTGTTTATGGCTATTCGACCGCATTTTTCTATTTTCAAAAATATGCAACCAAATCAAAATATAGTGAATGGCTTTAAAACCTGGCTATTTTAGAAAATCAAAACTATTTTTTTTTCAAATTTTTATGATCCGTACAAGGCCAATATCGCGATCTCAAAATAATTTCAAATTTCAATTCGTCAGGGCACACCATTCAACTTAGGATGTTGTTCTTTTGTGACATTAATTTTCAACTGGTTTTCTAGGGGCAGGCTGAGAGAGTTTTTTTTAACATTTGTCGTTCCTGCAAATTTTTTCGTTTGGCGGTACAAATCGGTACAAAATATCGCCAAACGAAAAAATTCACTGGAAAGACAATTGTTAAAAAAAATCTTTTTTCTCTCAGTCAGCCTATAGAAAACTAGTTGAAAATGAATGTCACAAAAGCACAACACCCTACGTTGAATGGTGTGCCCTGGCGAATTGAAGTTTGAAATTATTTTGAGGTGGCGATATTGGCCGTGTACCGGATCAGAAAAAATTGAAAAAAATAGTTTTGATTTTCTTAAATAGCCAGGTTTCAAAGCCATTCATTATATTTTGACTTGGTAGCATATTTTGGAAAATAGAAAAACGCGGTTGAATAGCCCTATGTAACTTATTTGTTGGGCCGGTCAAACAGCAGAAATTTTAATGAATGCTATATTAAAATTTCTTAGGAACTTTTGAAATCTCTTGTTTTATAAGGGACATTTTCTGGATGCAACCGAAGAAATCATTCTTATCAAAAAAGCAAAAACAATTTGATTTCTTATTTTGCTGCATTTGCTTTCAATTCGCTCTCTGCACTAGCAAGCTTCCCGATCTTCGTATTTTCAGGAAACGTCCGCTATATCTAGTTTTATTCTATCATTTATGGCGAAACCAGAGTAATATTTGCCATGAAAATTGTACTTTTCAGTATAATCTTAAATCCAAATATTTGTTTGGAAAATTTGGCTTTTGGCTTTTGCAGGCCGACAACAGTGACATTTCAGAGCGCACTAATAATTACATAAAAAAAAAAAATCGTATTTATAATGTACCCACTCAGTTACATAACTGATTTTCAGTGGGGGACAGTAAATATGAAGCCGAACAAGCCAACCCTGTAGGCGCTGACACCATCGACGAGCAATCAATGACCAACTATAGAGACCGCCGACCGGCATATTTTGAAGTAGAAAACACCGTCATCAGTCCTGCAAGCGCATATTCTCTCAAGGCGCGAATGCGAGCCACCATACAAATAAACAGAAGTCGGATCCCGTTGAATGACTATTCAATCAAAAATCGAGTTCCTGATCTCATGAGTTGCCCACACGTTTTTCGTAGGGTCTTCAAACATAAAAACCTTCAGAGCAATATGCTCATGCTCGTGTCCTTTCAAAAACGGCAAAGTGACATTTAAAATTGAAGGAATATATAGTGCATGTAGTCAATTTATTCCTGGGGGGGGCGAATGACAGTTCCCGGCATTGTAGCTGAATTCAACACTGATTGCAAAGACCTGACCTCAAGTTTTGGTGCCCAGCAATAAAACTCAAGTCACCAAGTCTGCAGAGAACAAAGGAGTGGACAAAGACGAACCAAAATTGTGCGTTTACGTGAAATAAGGAAATAATTAAAATGAACCAATTAACTTGACTAAAATATATTATAGATAAAATATTTATTAATTACACTTGGGCCATTGCGTTTGCATTGCCAGAGTAAAATACAGTTTTACGCGTTGGTTGGGGGGGGGGGGGGGCGGAGATGTATCTTGGGGAAGCGTTGCCCCTGGTAAATTACCTTTCGACATAAAAACATAGGAAGGCAGCGACCACCTAAGCTGGTCCCAACGCTGATTATGGGCCTGCCGCTACTGCTACTGACTTAGATATAAGTTATATGAAATGAATGTGCAAAGGAAGGAGTTCCTGGCAAAACTTGCAAGCAAGGCTTTGAATAGTTGTATATTAGAATGTTTTGTCATTATTTTGTACCTTGCTCATTATAATAGTGCGCAGGCGCAATGTGTTGCAAAAATTAACAGTGTGTAGCAATGCATGTAGGCCTATTGCGTCGAAAAACAAAAAACAAATTTAGTCCAATATGAGGTGTGAACTCTATACAATCTAATAGTTATATCACAATCATAGGTAATATTAAAAATTGAAATGGTGCGTAATTTTGAACAAGCCTCGAAAGATTGATATGAGGGGGTTATGCAAGTATCTATGTGCATAATACGGATTTAACAACAACAAATAATAAGAGCCTGATTGGTCACATAAATTATAATATAAATAGTTTTCAGTCATTATGGATATCCTGCTCCGATATGTATAGAGGTTACCTTTTTGTCGATAGGCTACTCCAATACGGAAATAAAGCAAAGTGAAAGGGCAGCTCTCGCGTCCTATTCGCAGGGAAGTGAACCCTATTCTTCTAATTCCCTGGTCTACCAAATTGGATAAAAAAAATAAACAAATACTTGTCAAGCAGGCGGCTGATCTGACTACTCAACCTAACATTGGAGGAAGTATATAATCGGTCTTATTCCTTATTTGTATATTATTTTTAATATCGTGTAAAGTACACTGATTATTACTAGTAATCATATCTCATCTCAATTTGAACTCTTTCTGTAGAAGCAAAAACCTAAAAGAGATTTAAACCAAGACTCCTTCCTGCTCCAATCGTACGAGCCGAACGCTCTTTACAGCGCATTTCGGTAAGGGACACTCAAAAAAGCTCAGATCGCGTAACACGTAAAGCCGCCCGCGGACGGGAGCAACGTGACCTTGCTCCCTCAACGCTTTGAGAGTGACTGATTAGCTCGGACCTCGTAGACGCTCCTTGGCTAGTCGGCCGGCTCGGAGAAGTGGGGATCTTCTAGCATGACTATTTCACATAGCTTATCGACTGATGATCGCAATTAGGCGTATGACTGTTTTTCAGGCCGGTTGATTCCCCTTAACTCAGACTACTTACATATATCTCTTTATGACCATCTTCCAGAATCCATTTAAAACATTTCAACTTTCAAGCTATGACAGTTTCAAGCATAAATTAAAACAAACTTTAATTCTAAAAGCCTTCTATTGTCTTATTGATTATCTTGTGATACACTCACAGAAATTCCTGTTTTTACTTGATATTATTGATTGACTGTATAATGAAATAAACCTTATTTTATTACTTTTCAATAATTATTGTTTACAATTTATTACATATTATGACAATTTCTCATTATCTTAGTATTAGTAACCTTGATTTGATTTAGCTAAAGAACACATATCCTAAAAATTGTGTTGTTTTTATATAAAATGTACAATTTGTCCTAATCATTTTTTTTTTAAAGATGACATTTTTATGATCGCATAATGCATGAGGGTATGCTTACCTTGAAAATTAGAGTCAAAATTGTTAAGATTATGTTGTTGTTCCCAATAATGTTGTTACATGGGTAAAAGGAAAACATCTTTGGATTCGGATTCGGGTTCAGATTTGAGGATGTTTTTGTTCGGGATTTGAGTCTTGGATTTGCAATCGTCTAGAAAAAAGATTTAGAAATGCACCATTAATTCAAGGTGGGAGTAAGCCTGCTTCTTCTTACCTGTGCAGGCGCAACATGGCAAAAGTTGGAAATCTTGTCCTTAACGCTTTGATCAATGGGCTCTTCGCTGCGGCAAACGATAAGGTCGGGAGATAAGCCAAGCCCTCGTAATTCTCTCACGCTTGATTGGGTGGGCTTTGTTTTAGGTTCACCAGTTGAACGAGGCTGTGAATAACATAAAATATAAGTATAATCGCATTGTTCATTGGTACTGTAAGTACATAATGTATACGGTTATGTATACAAAATATTGAACGTTGTTCATATTCTGAACATAAATTATGAAATGTTTTGACAAATTAAACATCATAAGAAAATGAAAAATGTAGTGTACTTTAATTTTATGGGGCCAAACCAAATGCATTTTAAGTACTACCAGGAAGTCAACAATGTTATCAGAGCTTGAACATGAAACAGAAGTTAGAAATAGTGTAATAGACAGATTGGGATGTACAACTTACCTTTGGAACTAACGAGACATGTGCACAACAGAAATTTTCTTTTTTAACCCGGAATTGAAATTGTCGAAAAGCCTCAACAAACGGCATCCCTTCTATGTCTCCTATAGTTCCTCCTAATTCAATTATGCAAACCTACAACAGAAATTGACAGAAGTATTAAAGTCTGCAAGCTATATACGTAATATACAATCAAAAACAAAATCAATAAATGAGTCTACACTTCATGGATCAAGGTACGACTCTTTGAGAGTTTTCACGAGACAGATATGACCTTGGCACGCCCGTAAGCACTCAAATTCAGATGTACAACGCTCTGGAGAAAAATTGAAACGACATACGAAAATTCAAAAATGCACAATACACAGATATTTTTATGCAGAAGAACATACATTCAAACAGAATTGCTTTATGTAATAAACCCTACTATTGACCATTGTAAGCGTAAAGTCAACGCGATGGGAGCAACCTCTTTTTCCCGTTGCGTCGACGTAACAATGGTGTATAGTAGGGTTTATTACATACATCAATTCTGTTTGTTGTATGTTGTTCAGCATTAAAATATCTGTGTTGTACATTTTAGAATTTAAGTATGTCGTTCCAATTTTTCTCCAGAGCGTTGTACATCTGAATTTGAGTGCTTACGAGCGTGCCGTGAAAAACCCGGGTATTGGGGGGGGGGGGGGAATAGCCTGGGCGGGATTTCAAGGTTTTAGCCCCCCCCCCCAAAAAAAACCAGAGAGAGCAAAGAATCATGATAAAGTATATCGTTGTGCATGCATGCATACAATCGAATGGTAGACAGATCAGAATGTCAAGATTACCTGAGTGTTGAACCTCCTTCAAAACCAATGCAATTATTCTTCATTATATTATACTAGGAAAAACGCTAAAGTCCCGCCGCGTTGATGGATGAGCTTTTTAAAATTTTTAGTTTGCATGGGATATCTTTACTTTTACAAGTGCTTTGTTTTGCTGCCTAAGCATTGTAGGTGATTGTTGTCAAGTTTCTTTTGTTACCTGTCAATTGGTATTATTTACCGTAAAAAACTTATATTAAAAGCTTTATTTCTATGGATTCTGGCTAACTATTTCAACTTTTTCTTTCAAAAGGTACTACATCACCATAACCTTAATGTCCATGTATAATATGAACGTTGTAGCCCCACCCGTTTGGTCAGAATTGGCCCAAATGCACGAAAATATCGCACAAAAAATTTAAAAAAATCGTTAAAGTACGATATTCATGAGAAATATTTCTTCGATTGTACCCAAAAACAATTACACCTCCAAGTTCAGAGATTTCGGAGGTCCCCTCCAAATTTTCATTAAGATCGGATATGCCGTTTGCCTGGTAGTTAGCTAACAAACAGACAGAAAAACAAAAAACAAAAAATAAAAACACCCAAGCTAAATTTTTTGAGGGTCAGTGAAATTGAAGTCTTCGCTTTGCTCATCCAAAAATTCCTATGGATTTAACAATTTAGAAAGAGTAGGGTACAAACACAGAATTATATAAAAAAAAAATATATATATTTTTTAAATGTGGGTTTTGAGTTTTTAAAAAAGCATCTTTTTTGGGTCAAGGCAAAATTTCTCAACCCTGACACTCGCACAAAATTTGTCACGTACTATACTGATATTAATCTATTAATCACTTCATAACTGCCAATTGCCTAGATTTTTAAAGCAGAGTTTCATACAGGATCCCAACATTTAAATCAACTTGATCCCGCAGGATAAGGTTGTTAATAGTACTGTATGGCACGAGATAGATGGTTTAATCGGAATTTTAGGAAATGGAACTGATGTTTTTAATTTGAATTTTTTCCGACTTTTTGAGCTTATGTCCATGAATGATTGTCCAATTGCATATTCTTTGCAACCGAGTGTGGATATCAACAGAATTATTCTTCATTAAAGCACTTGACCGATATGATAAAGATATCAGGAACCGTTCACAGGCAATCATCTGAAACTTTTACACTGACACTTTTCATAACAATCACTAGCCCCATAACTCTTAAAAGTTACAAAGTTATGTGTATGCCACCAGCCTAATGCTTGGTTATAGGTAAACAAATGACACAATCACAATTTGAGGCCAAACTATTATAGGCCCTAAGTGAAAAGATACCCAAATGAGGATAAATGATTGGAGCATCTGTACAAGAAGCTAAAACTCACCTGCGGTACAGCACCGTCCTGAGTTACAGGTTGACTGGCAACACGCTCGACCCATTCTTGAACGGCATCCGTTATGTGTGGTACCACTAAAACAATTAGTATGACATTGACATACATCAAGTAGACTCTACATTAATTGATTGAATGATTTCTTCTCCTGGGCATATATAATGTGAACAATAATTAACAATGATGTAAATTGTCACTGTCCTAAAAATAGGAAGTTATTATAGCCTAACGTTTTCTTTTAAGGCAATGGTAAAAAAAAGACACAGAAATAAACAAGACAAACATACAAGCAAACCTCCAAGAATCACAGAGTAACTCACTAGAAATCATACTTGTGAAGGGCAGGTTCTGCCTCAGCCGCCAAAGGGATTTTGCCATGGAGGTAAACCAAATTTGGCTGATATGATTTTTTGACGCATGAAAACACTTTTAAATGTGTTTTAATTATGTTTTGTTGTATTGTTTTTACGAGTGATGGGTGAAAAGTACTTTTTGAAGTACCGGTAATAAAAGTTTACTCGCAACCTATCAAAAGTCACTTACAACTTGTGATCTAGCGAGTAAAATTTGCAGCGTTGATAATAGCATAAAAAAAAAAAACGCAATGGCATCATATTGGTTTTGGTTACCAGTTGCAGTTGGTCAACTTTTAGTTCAAGGAAAAAAATCATCCAAATTGACATTATGAGGACCAGCCTCCCCCCCTTCCCCCACTAATCATTAAAATACCAATCTAGATGATAATGCAGTAAGAGTCTGATCCTTACCTTGCACTGTCTTGCCAAGGTAATCGCCTCTTCTCTCCTTGTTTATAACTTGCTGATAAATTTTGCCTGTTGTAATATTATTATCACGGTGTAATGTTACATCCAAGAACCTTTCGTAGTTTCCAAGGTCCAGATCAACTTCTCCACCATCGTCCAAAACATAAACTTCACCTGCAAGAAAAATCATTAATGATAGTAAACATTTTAGAAAGGTTAGGAGCATTGAAGAAACAAACTTTGGACATCAAGGTAAATTAGGGGGGCGCTGAATAACGCCGAATGGAACAACGCCGAATCGATCATGTGTAGTGTACGTACCACGCTTCTCTTTTGTGTTGGAAAAGAAAGGTTAGGAGGAAAATTGGCAAGTACACTACACACGATCGATTCGGCGTTATTCCATTCGGCGTTATTCAGGCGTCCCTAAATTAGGCAGTTCTGCTGGTGTAGGTAAGCCTACTGCAGAATCACCATACTAGTGCATCTCAGCATTTGGATGTGCAGAGCAATGCTTTGCAGCAACGGTAGGCCTGCAATAGTAGACCAATACATTATCATGTGCATGTAGATAGAGGTATATTTCAAATTAGCCTACTAGGCCTAATTATTGCACTGCAGAAAAATGAAACTTATTAGGGAGGGATGCTACCCTATGTATGCATCACTTTTTGTGCGAGTCCTGTCTCACGATAAAATCCGAATATGAGGTAATCTTTGGTTACTTAAATATGTTTGGTTTGGACTAATTAAAATGTGTATTTTTGTTGACACTGGCCTTCAATAAGGATGATATAGTATTTTTTTGGTGACTGTGGAGGTGAGGGGGTTGGAGTTAGCTCTCCAGAAAGTTGAATTTTAAACACACTGCACCTACATGAAGGAAATTAGAATGATGGAAATTTCACAAAATTGAGACTTTCTGATGCAAAGTTCCTGATCACTCGGTTGAGATGACAACCTTGATCAGGCGATAGGTCAATCACATCAGTCTTAGTGCCTAATACAAATATTAATATCAACATGAAAAGGATCAACAAAGCAGCTGAAATAAAATTCATAGGCCTAACAACAGAGAGTACGATTTCTTTCCTTTAAATACGATTAATTACAATTAATTAGATCAAACAAAAACAACAATAATAATAAAAATAATTTATTTCATGAAATAGATTTTAAACAATTGCTTCATAAAATGTTGCAATTCAATCCAAATTAATATACATCAGACAATTCTTCCCCAATACCCTGTATCTCCCAGTTCCCACAAGCCTAGTAGCAGCAATATGTGGTGTTTGATTTATATTATGACGTAAAGAACAACTGGACAGTTACAAAATTGTGATTCAAGCAGACGTTGGCGTCCCATGGTTACATACACGTGACCGGTTGGACCTTCCCAACTGCTATAGGTGTGTGCAGAGTCCAAAATTAAACTAGGAATTTTGAAATTGTAATGTACATTTTAAGGATTTTTAGAAACTTTATTCAAATTTGACAGCTGTTTAGAAAGCTGGAAACTACTCTGTGTCACCGCTGGCGCTGGTCTCAACTTTATATTTTCAACGCATATTTTCTACTTTCAAAACGCTAGATCCAGCAGCAAAACAGCTAAATTGACAAAACTGAAAGTAAGTTTCCATAGTTCCCGGGAGGGATGATAATAATTGGATGAGCATAGCGAGCGAAGCGAAGATTCCATTCTACTACACTGGAGAAAAAAATCCGGAATGTTTTTCTTTTCTTTTTTTCTGTTTGTATGTGTGTCTGTTAACACGATTCCGGCTAAACCGATACTCCAATTGCGATGAAATTTTATGGAGGCCTTGGAAATCTATGAACTTAGAACTGCCACGTTTTTGAGTGTAATCGAAAAATTATTTCTCATTAAAATCGCAATTTTACGATTTTGTTTCGATTTTTACAAAATTTCTTCGACTTATCACCTAGGCCTACATGCTTTATCAGATTGTAATAATTTTTTCACAGAACCTTCATTTTATGAATTAATATATTTGTGTGAAATTTAAGCGCAATCGAAAAAGTATTTCTCATAAAAACCGCAATTTTACGATTTTTTTTCGATATTTAAAAAAAATCTACTTATAATAACACCTAGGCCCACATGCTTTATCCGATCATAATAATTTTTTCACAGAACCTTAATTTTATGAATTTATATATTCGTGTGAAATTGAGCGCAATCGAAATATTATTTTTCATGAAAATCGCAATTTTGTCTTTTTTTCGTTTTTTTAAATTACGCTCATCCAACAACGCGCCTGAAAAAGCGTTTGTGAAGCTTCCTAGTAAATAGACCATAGTGCGACCGCCCATGACACATCAGAGAGACCCAGTACGTGCCGAGTCTTGCACCACCAATGCACCAACCGTTGACCACGCAAAGCTGAGGAGGGAAACTTCAAACAGAAATGCTCGAGAAGTTATCTACCGACACCACAAAAGCCCTAACCAAAACAGACCGTGTACCAGGGGTTATCGCTAGATAAAAGAAGAGGTGGGGTGGGCAACGGCCAACGGCGAGGTGATATCAATCCAGCGACCGCAGGCGAGAACCATAAGGCGCCCGTATCTACGGCACATACCTAAAACAAAGAATAAACTTGACCCCGAGCAGCGTTTCTGGTTTGTCAGGTGTCGCTAATCAGAACTATCGCCGAGCCACGCGGCTGGCGGCACCCGCGCGCCGTGTGTCAAGATAACGAGTGCTTAGCTATCTGGAAGTACGTAAGATGACTGGGGCCACAGGTTAGGTTGCGCTGCAGCCGGTCCAGTTCACCGGGCATTATGTCGGACAGATGTGTGTGGTCACCAGTGGGTCAGAGGGGGGCGAGGGGGAGGGGGCACAATTTTTATTTGATATGAAATGTTTATTGAGATAATATAGGCCTAATTATAAGATATTGAGATATTTTCTTATTTTGCAATTTTTCATAAAAAAAAAATCGTTAACATATTCTAATCTCTCTTCTCTCTCTCTCTCTCTCTCTCTCTCTCTCTCACACACTCACTCACAGAATCAACAAAATTCCGGGACTGTGTCATGGCACCACTAATACTATACAAACTCCTTTCACTAGTCGTGCAGGCCATTGATCTTGAGGTTAAAAAAATGTTCGTTCCCCCTCGAAAAAACGATGGCTAGTTAGGCCTAGGTGGGCACCATGGCGTAAAACAATGTTATTTGTGGAGTGTGGACCCAGTATGCACCCTGCTGGAGACCACCGCGCGTCATTAGTTTTTATCGCTCTTGATTATGTCACACACATTACGTTCAAGATGCTGTTATCTTTCTCTGGAGTCTGAACTCCCAAGAAAGAACCAGTAGCAGCACGACCTCGAGTTTCATTCTATTTAGCGGTCGGCACATATACATACTTTACTTTTTCGTACGGTATTACCGTGGATGCCTGTTGTAGGAGGAATGTTCCGGAATTTAGACGACTCAATCTCAAAACTTACAGTGAGGATTGCCGGTGATGGGTATGGTATTGTCCAGTTGTCCGACGACGTTCAGAATTAGTCACGACGTTATGTGAACGACGAACGATCTAACGGCGGAATGAACATGGGATCAAAACCCTGGTGGGTAGAACCCCCCGGCGACTCGCATACTGCCTGGCTGAGAAAACCTCAATGCTACAGTGGTGTCACTAGTGGGTTTCGGGAGTCGTGCGCCCCCCCCCCCCTATTATTTTCTCGTTTTCCTTTTTCCCCCAATTAACAGCCAACAGTTGGTCATCCTTTAAAAGGCAAATACTTTTACCTTAATGACTTCGAAGGAGCAAATTTTTAGATGAAAGATAGGATTTTAGTACTGTACAAAGTTGGTTATTATGCTTTAAAACGCACGGATTTTCACCAAAATGACCTCGATGGAGAAACCTTTTAGATGAAAACCAGGATTTTTAGTAGATAAAAAATTGCCCCCACTTAACTTAAACTTATCTATGAATTAATTGGTTGAACCCCCTTCATGAATTCCTGGATACGCCACTGGCACTAAAGCCCTCATCCCCTTGCGAATTTTTGTATTTGCCTCTGTTGGATTTGCGCCCCCCCCCCCCCCCCCAAATGTCCAAACTCTAGTGACGCTCCTGCAATGCCCCTTGGGCGATAAATGCATTGTCTGTGGTTGTGGCAGGACACGTGGGGATCAAGAACCAATACAATACAAAAATCCATGCCTTTTGTTTTGTGAGATTCGAACCTATGGTCCTTGGAGTGGTATGGTCTATAATTCTGTGCTCAAACAAGGCCTGGTAACGGTGCCGATGTAACAGCACGGCAGTGAGGCGAATGATGTGAGGAATAGAACAGGCCTACGTCACGTGCTCTAATTGACCCCCTTGCAAGGTTTCTTACGAGTATTTCAATCTTCATCATTAAAAAAGTTGCCACAATTTTTGCCATTGACAAAACGCTAAACAGCGGCTAAATCCACCTCAGCAATATGTATGTATATCCTAGTTCTTTATGATTGGTGCCAGAGCATTTATAGATACTGACATGTATCATTAAGATTCATTAAGGCCTTCTTTAATCAATGCATGTTTGTACCAGAACAGCGTAATGAAAAAAGAAGCCCCTGGCCGAACGCGTACAAGTCTGGAGACGGCGAGGCGGCCTTGCTTTGACCTCGACCGGTCAGATCCGCGTCCACGTGCAATGTGCCGACCACGACATCAGGCACATGTTATGAGGCTTGGGCGCGGCTCAAACACGACGCAGAGTGATTCAACTGCAGTACTTTCGTACCTTTCGGATTACGGTAACGGGTAACCTACACACGGATTTTTTTTCTTTTTTAGGGCTGTTCGAAAACTCAATTTCCATTTCTCGTACCGTACTTGGCAGTTGGCTCTTTTCAAGTCTTCAAATTCCTCCAAACAAAATAATCACTTCCGGTCAATGTTGCTTAATATTTTGTAACAAGCGGTGCTGTATTTGGAAATAATAAATTTACAGAGTTACAGAAAAAATATTTGGTAATGCCAACACCATGACCCGAAAAAAATAGTCTAACTTTGTCATTTTGAGCTATCCATCGGCAAAAATCTCCCCAAAAAATAATATGGGGACGCCGTGACCTTGGAGGATTTTGGTCAAAAAAATACTACTCGACAACCTTTTCTGTAAATCCGCTGTTTTGTTTTTGTAATTTGTTTGTGTAAATGGTTCGGTCAAAACTCAAAATATGCTGAATACCAAGGAGTCGGAATTCGGAATGCATATTCTAGCGGCACGATGTTCTAGTCTAGTATCTATGTGTTTGAAAAAAATCGTGTAAAACTCGGTGTAAAATGATAAAATCAAAGTTACAAGATATAATTTTCTAATCGGTAATTTTAGTGTATTAGGCATTATTATGCTATAGCTTATATGGGGGATGGGGGGGGGGGGGGGGAATTGGCCGAGTCCCTTTAAGAAAATCTTCGCGAGTACGTAGGCCCCTACGCAAAAAATATCTGGATTCGTGTAACGATGAGGACGTAGTTAGTTAGTTTGGGGTTTTAGGGCACACAATTATCAGTGCCCATGTGGACGTATAGAAAAGTTCCTTCTTGAATTGTGGCGTTCCGAGCTAATTTGAAAGTTGTACAGAAAAACAGTCGTGCTGTTATGATTGAACTTATTCGGCTTTGAGTGTGTTCTAGGACGAACCGTGGTTTAGTTTGTAAATAGTCGCAAGAGTTTTTTAAAATTCTATTTGTTCGGCCGAATAAATGACAAATGAATTAAATTTGCACTATTGTCACGGAATCAAGAAAAGGGATTCTATAATGAGTCCCTTCTAAAAACGATCTAAGATATGTCTAGACAATAGACTATAGGCCTGCATAATATTTTGTTTACTTTATTTTGGCTAATCAACAATAAAATGCACGTGCTCAGAAGAGTGCACGTTGAATGCAAAGAGGGCAGTGGCGTAGGAAACGGGTGGGAGGGGGCGGGGGGGCAAAACTAACGCGTGTATTAATCACGGAATTTCCGTAGTAAATATGCACATACACTTATACAGTTAGACAGTCACCTGGGTAAAACGAATATGTTTTCTGTAAGATTCGCTATTATATAAAAAATTAGGTACTTGTTCATTAACGGGACCCCCCTCAATTTTTTATTAATTTCTCCCCCCCATCCTCGTTTTTTTACTTATTTCTGTTTACAATAAATAATTACAACTTGCGAGGAGTTGAATATGACTGACAGTGAACTTGACTCACCCCGTTCAACGTGACTCAGGCGAGTACAGTCCATTGGAACGCGCAGGCCTACATGAGAGCACATGAGAGCAGTCGTCGCCGTGCAGCTGACATTGACGTTCACAGACAACAAATGAGCCTGCAAAACCTTCAACGTCGCTATCTTAAAACGAAAGTACTTTTCCATTGACAGTCCTTTATATTTAAAAAAGCGACGTTTAAGGTTTTGTAGGTGGAATATGTTGGCCTACGCCGTGTCACTTCTGACACAAAGTATGTAGCCGGAAGGATGTTTTCGAGGCTTTGTTCGAAATAATTTTGTTTTCCTGACCTCCTGAAACTCAGTTGGAGTAGATGTAGTAGTTTTGATTGTCTAATGTTATGTTTTTACTGAATTTTTACATTTTTGGAGGGGGTCCCGTTAATGAACAAGTACCAAAAATTAGGTTGAAATTTACTAAATAAAATGGGCTACTTCACGCTCATTTTTCGAGTTTTTAGATCGCAGATAGTTGCAGTAAAACATCGTTTACAGAGTCCGAGTGCATTTAAAACATGACGAAATAAATGTAGTATGGTGGGAATTTTCCGTTTTACTTTTGTTATTGTTGGTGTTTCTCATATCGCCATCGTACGTGTAGTCGTTGTCGTCGTCAAAAGGAAGGTCGGTGAGGCGTGGCCCCGTGGGGTGTCCGATTCGATTGACAGTTACGACCGAATAGGCCCTAAATGTTGTTTAGATAATATTTTAGTTCGGTAACTTTTAAATGAACAAAATGGAACTTGGGGTACGGTATTTTATTTTTTATGAACTTGCACCTTGGGGTCTTATCACAGCTGTACTAACATTGAACTTGACTTGGTGGTGGCACGTGTACTCGTCTGAGCAATGTCAAAGCCGTTTGACTGCGTGTTCTTACAATCGAACCGTGTTTGACCTCGTCCTCGGGCCCAGCGTGTGCGTAATGTTATCCATTTGTTATCACCACACGTATGAAACACAAGCTACGCGCTCATTTCTCATTCACCAGCACTAGATTCAGCTTTTATAGCTGATAAGAGCTACGGGATACATAGTTGCCCATGTGTTGAAAACGTAGCGCAACGTGGCTAGGGCCGCAGGACAGAGGGCATTGCGGTACTTGTTCTTTATAGCCCCCCCCCCCCCCCCCCACACGAAAAGGAAAGTAGGTTAGTGGGGTTGGGGGCAGCTAGGCCCCCCACGGCGCTTTGCGCCCCCCCCTCCCAACCCCCTCCTACTTTTCACTTTTCTGGGGGGTCCCGTTAATGAACAAGTACAGGCATTGCTTTTGGGAGCCCAAAATGAATTTAAATTCTACCCATTATTATGATTAATGATTCCACGGACAAATGTAACCTAACAATATGACATGTTGGACATAGATGCACGAGTTATTTTAATTCCAGGATGCTATTGACTTCAGTGTATGAACGATTGGCATATTATACTATGCGATGCGAGTGAGTGAAATGTTCATGTCATGTTCACCTTACGTATCCGAAAGAAGAGGAAAGCTAATCATTTTCAAAATAGAACACTACCGCTTTGCCTCGTTCACTCACTCAATCGGCTAAGAAATGCGATTTTTCTTTTTTCTGTGTGTGGGGGGGGGGGGGGGCTGACATGGAAGTTTCAATATGAAAAATAAATGTGGTATTTGTAAATCAAAATTTAAAAAATGTGTAGGTAGGTACCTGTAAAATAATGTGAGCAATTCTGAAATCAAATGAATTGTTACCTTTGAGGAAACCCTTCCTTAAATTTACATCGAAACGATTTTTTAAAACAAAATTTGGTCTGGAAGGCTACTTGTGGTAACTAATCAAATCGGTGTATAATTTATTTGATGAACATACAATTAATGCCAACCGACAGTGAAATTAACTTTTAGTTGACCAGAAATAATTCAGAGTTGAAAGTTTACACCATAAGTCTGCTCAGAAATATTTATTCTGTTGGCTGAAGCACTACAACTGCACATCTAGGTAATGTCATAGACCTATGCAATATCACATAGTTGTAGAAGCCCTAATTTCAAGTATGCCCGAGGATATACGGGAAGTCTCACAAAGCTTGGATGATTGATATTAATTAGGTTTAACTTTTCTTCAAGTTGATATAAGTGGTCGGGTCATTTTGCCGCGTTGAATGATTTTTTTAAATTATTATTAATTATAATTATTACTATTTTATTATTTATTTATTATATATTTTTATTATAGGAACTAGAAGATTCTCATGCATACTAGATTACACTCAATAGTCATGTATAGGATACCTGCCACATTGTAGAAGAAAAACAGATGAGGCAGAGCAGGAGCCCCACAGCATATATGCATCATTCTCATGCATGCAGCATGCCTATTTTACTTCTGTGCTAACTTAGAACTTAAATAAAACTATGAATATTGATCAATTGAAAAACATCTTACAAGTATACAATATAATGTAAATTGTGCCTGTGGTAAAGTTGCTTTGAAGAAACATTTAAAAAATACAAGTACAGATTCATATTAGGCCTATAACATTTCTTAACAACTTTTAAACAATTTTTAAAATGTATTACCGAACTCCTCTTCCTCCACAATGCTCTAAAGTAAATTATTCCACTCATTATGAATGAAAATTTCCTTATGTCTAAATAATGTCTCTTTTAAACTTGTAAAGATATCACTGATCATATTATGCTAAATCGTTACCGTAGGCATAATGTTACAATATTCTAATTAGGCCTATGCATCTTGTAAGATAGGCCTACATGGGGGGAGGGGGGGGGGGGGGAGGAGCATGCATTGTTAGAATTGCCTTGGGCCTCAGTCCCCACCATGCCATATAGGCTTATGCCTACCAAAGGCGGTGAGAACATCTTCACACACTTCTTGGAGTCAGCTTCAAAAATTTGATTTTATAATTTGTAAACAAAATTTTATGTGATTGTTCTTTCCAACATCTGTAAGCTACTGAAGAGAACCCCAAGGTAAAGTTATGATTTGAGTTTCATAGGCCTAGTGATTTTCTAAATTCTCAGTTTCGACATTTGATATTTTAATAACCATCGAGGAAAAAAAAGCAACAAATAAAGGCGCAACAAGACTTTCAAGAGCACACATATGGATATAAACACAGCTGATGCTAAAGAAGTTGGATGCAGTAGAGAAAGGATAATAATATAATGAAGGATCAAGAGGAGTTATTAGAAAAATTATTGACTGAAGAAACTACATGAATTAAAATTACCACTAATTTTATTTGATGGCAGAAGTGTCTGCAAAACAATGATAAATCAATCTCAATATTTTATTTTAGGCCTGTATCTTTGAATTTGATGGACCTACCTACTAGTATGCAGTTTATTAATTTTCAATTATATATTTAAATTTGTGTAGGCCTAAGCCTAAACCTAAAATTAGTCTAATTGTAATAATTTCATTCTTGTCAACCCATCCCATTCCTACAGTCAGTGGGGAGCCCCCGCGACGATCAGTGTTGCCAGATTGATTTATCGCCATTTGGGCTATTTCAATTTCTTTTTTGGCGACTTACAAAAGTGGTCAAATTGCCTGTCGCGACTTGAGATTTTTAAAATTTAGGCCCCATTTATTTCCTTTTTCCTAGTCTTCCGAGACAATTAATGAGCACAAATGACAATAATAAGTTGGATGTCCTAGGAAGCCAATGGCAAAAACTCATCACGATTATCTGGGCAGAACGTTTCCCTATGGAAAGTGTTAAGAATGCTAGCATTGACATTAGGTAAAGGGGCTATTACCACAAAAAAAATATTTTTTACCACATAATCTACAGCAAAATACTACACTAAAATGACCATTTAAAAAATTGGAACTGTGATTTTACACGAATTTTTCAATTTTTTGATCCAGAAAATAGCGAAAATTGGCGTTTTAGGAAATTTCTTAAATCGTCTTTAACGTGCTTCTTTATTGTTCCACATAGGCCTAGATAATAGAGCATCAAACCAATCTAAAATGGCCCTTTATAATATCAAGTCTTGAAACTGTGCACAAATATGTATACACTCAAACACTCAAAAATATGTAGGCTATTCCAAAATCACACCCCTTCTTAGTAATTAGCATATTTTAACCGAACCACTTGCCCAAATTACAAAATGAAATACCTTAAGGCCTAGAGGATTTACAGAAAAGGCAGTAGAGTATGTCAATAGGCCTAATGGCCAATATTTTTTTGGATCAAAATCCTCCAAGGTCACGGGGCATGAAGATCGTCCCCATGTTATATATTATGTAAGATTTTTGCCGCTCGAAAAATACCAAGTTTGACAATTTTTTGGGGGTCAATGGTGAGTTCAATAATTTTTCTATAAATTCATAGGGCCTAACTAGCTAGCCTGAATGAAATATTTTTTTTGAGTTTAGCGGGTGAATACACCTTTAAGCAACACCGTAGTTGAGCGAGCTTTTTTATTTAATTAAAAATAATGAATTTATTCAGTGTCAATGTGCTAATCAATAGAGTAGGCTACGTAGGCCTAATTGATTACTTACCGGTAACACAATCCTAATTATGATCTTGATTATAATTTACACTTGCCAAATGAAACTTTGCATCTTTTTCACAAAAAATCAATAAAAATTACACGTAGGGCTAGGCCTATTAATTAAGTTTGAAGGATTCGCCATAACTGTATTATTTTCAAATTTCAATACAATTATTCTTGAGTTGAGTTTTGAATGATCTTAAATTGAGAAATTGTATTTTTTCAATGATCGAGGCACAGTCACCAACATTACAATGCAACAACCATTTAAGATCATTCAAAATTCATCCACAGGTCGTGAAAGCCTACAACAACTCACACTCATCCACATATTTACTCCACCAAATATTTACCATCTAGGCCAGCTTTGTAAATCCTTGGTTTTAAGTAGGCCTACCTACCCAACTGTAGGCCTGGTCAGTAGGCCTACATTGACCCACTCGAGAAGATCTAAAGTAAAATGGTTAGCGCAGAAAGGAATGTTTTAGGAACATAGTTGCATTTGGAAAGGAACTTAAGAATGCTTTAGTTCCTTTCATTTTAGAGGAACTTGGAATTGGAAATAGTTCATTATTTTCACACACCGTTGGTTTTAGAATTAGATAGACCCAACATGTAAATTGTATTTACTCTTCCACCTTTATCTTCATACAACTTTTAGGCCTAAAGTATAAAATAAAACTTACTTAGTAGGCCTAAGGGCAGCTCCCCCCTAGACTTGGTGAACATAACCCTACTTTTTCAAGGCTATGCTCTTTAGGGACAGGTTAGGGCCTACGACTTACTTTTTTTTAACACGAACAATAAATTAAAACCAGAGCACAAACTTAATCGATACTTAGCTCTAAATGAACACTATGGCCACATAATTTTATTTTTGTGTTCACACGTGTTACGCCTAGGCTCAGTAAGAACCTAATGACCTAGGTCAACGTGATGGGAGGATAATCATTATTATTGCATTCGTATAGGTAGGAATTAAAATGCATTACCATGTAAAATCGACTGAAACAAACTGAATGCATCGTTTTTTAAATTTACTTACCATGTTCATATGGAGAGAATGTACCTGCGTCGATGTTAATGTAAGGATCAATCTTGATCGACGTTACGTGAATATTACAACATTTTAAAATGGTACCAAATGAACTTGCAATGACTCCCTTACCAACGCCACTTATTACCCCTCCCGTAACTAAAATGTACTTCATGCTGGGTTTATTAAGAATCGGTAATATCACAATTTTATGGCGTTGCTGGCAAGACAGGCTGTATGCCCTGGACCGCCCTAGACTAGCACAGAACAAGTACAGACAGCGAAAATGCGCGCTAGGCATGTTTGGCGGCGATGCGCCGAAGGAGAAGTGTGGGAATTGGGTTGGCGAGGGGAGTGGAATGGGTGGGGGGACGAAACCTGGCATACCTATGTGGAATAAAGGCAGTAAACCTTGGCAGCTCGAGGAGAGATTGGAATTGATGATTGTCAATTGTCATCATGGGCAAAATACTAAAAGAAAGTATTTGAAATACAAAATATAGAATACCTCAAAACTCGGTATTTTCAAACACAAGATACAAATAAATTGATAAATATGTATTTCAAACACAAAATTACAATTGAATTTTGAAAATACTCAAAATACAAAATACATTGCAAAAATTATAATTAGTACAAGTGGTAGGCTAAATTAGAAAATCAATAAACATACATTTCAACAAATTTCAATTATAGGCACACATATTTTATGATTATGTGAATGATTGTGTAGGACTGATTATTTTTACATGTGCCAATTTTCAAAAATAAAGTTTATAAGTACACCTTAAAATATGTTCATGGCAACTTTAAATTGACCTTATTGTTATTTAAGGACACCGGACAAAATCATTATTTTTGTTTTATTATAAAAAACATAATATTTGGTAATTAACACAAATAAATGCAAACGTCATAAACCCCAAAAAGGCTATTGAATGCTCTGTCAAACCAGCGTCACTGCGGAATGCGAGGGTTTATTAGTATTCTGGAACGCTTATGAACCACTATTTTCACTCTAAAGATTGTAAAGATTTAGAAGGTTGTTTAGGAAGGATATGCGGTTGTCTGTACATCAGAGGAAATTTTGATAATAATTATAACAGAACTTATGTTTTAAAATTAACTGGCCAGTGGCGTATCCACAAGGGAGGGGGGAAAAACCCTCTCCTCCCCCCCCCCCTTTTGCCAAAGAAAGTGTGAAAGTGCACTTAAACGTTTCAATGGAGGATAAAGAATAACTGTTTTGTCTCAAAACTTAAGTCAAATTACCATCTGACCGAAGAGGATTTTAGTAGATACAAATTTTGTTATTGTGATGCTTTAAAACGTATAGATTTTCAACAAAATGAGAGAACGTTCAGATTAAAAACAGGATTTTAGTAGATAAAAAGTTGGTCATTGTGATACTTTAAAACACACAGATTTTCAGCAAAATGACCTTGAAGGAGACTTGCCCCCGGACCCCCCACCATAGCACATCTATGAATTTATGAATTCCTGGATACGCCACTGTAATGGCAATGTGTCATAAATAGACAATTGGTAGTACCAAGCTCATGTAGGAAAATGAATATGAAATGTGAAAATGTTGTCAGAAGTATCATAAAGTTTCAAATTGTTTGGATGAAAATTAGAGGCAAAAAATGGTCGAGAATGTGAGAGAAATTCGCTGGATTTGGAGATCAATCGATTTTAACAGACATTTTACCATTGTCAAAAAAAGTTGGTCGGAGTGTCCTAATTTTGGTTAAGGAAAACATTATTTTACATTGAAAAACGTTTATGTTGTTAAAAGCTCGTCGAGACCGGCAATCCTGACTGAAGTTTTTTTCCGAGGTTTTCCTCAGTCGTTAATGTGAATGCAAGAGATGGAAACCTCTTAAACAGCCCTCGTACATCCCTTCACAATCCTATCCGCACATATCTAGTTAAGACACCTGAAGAGGGGAATGAATTGCACCCTGGGCAGGCTTCCCAAAAAAATTATTATTTAATTATTATATCTCCTATATTTAATTTGTATTCTATTTTTGCACTTGTATAATATCGACTTAAAAAATTCTGAGTAACTTTAAGTCAGGCCTACACCTGAAATTGAGTATCCTACACCTGAAAGTGAGTATCCTACACCTGAAAGTACGTATCCTACACCTTAGAGCGAGCATCCTACACTGAAGTACGTTTTCCTACACCTGAAGTGAGTATCCTACACCTGATGTGAATATCCTACACCTAAAAGTGAGTATCCTACACCTGAAAGTGAGTATCCTACACTTGAAAGTGAGCATCCTACACCTGAAAGTGAGTATCCTACACCTGAAAGTGAGCATCCTACACCTGAAAGTGAGTATCCTACACCTGAAAGTGAGTATCCTACACCTAAAGCAGGGATTGGAACCGGAACCGGAACCGGAACCCGGAACCGTTTAGAACCGTTCCATGTTGTAGAACCGGAACCGGAACCGGAACCGTTTGTACAGGTGGTCCATGGAACCGGAACCGGAACCGAACCGTTATATTAAACAAGGTTCTTAAAGGTTCTTAAAGGTTCTTAAAGGTTCCAAAATATCTGCTTTTAATTTTCAACAAAATTAAAATTTCAACTTTTTGAATGATATTCATATGAAAACGCTAAAAATTCATTCTCTAGTTTTTGAAAAAAAATCTTGTTTATTCACTTTTTTGTAAGACAATTTTTTAAATATGACATAGCGTCAACAGTTCTAACATTGAGTATATAACCATCCTTCTAAGTGCAATGTAGGAACGTGTTCTACAGAAATCAAGGTAAGGAATAAGGATGCCATTTTTATTATATATTGGATAGATTTTTGTTTTCCTCTTTCGTTGGGACTTGGGATCGCCATCAGATCCCCCATAAAATAATATTGGAAGTTGGAACGTAAGAGGAAAGAAGTCACGTGTGGTTTGTTATGTATGCAATTGGTTATTTTTTTTCATTTGATATTGTAATTATTTTATTTTTATGACTTAATTTAAATTTTTAACCTTAAATGTCCAAAAGTAAAAATTTGTACATTTACAACTTCCCACGACTTTGCACAAAATATTGTTTTAAAGAACCGGAACCAGAACCGTTAAGAACCGTTAAGAACCGGTTCTTACGGAACCTTTATACATTAGGAACCGGAACCGGAACCGGAACCGTTATAAAATTTGGAAGTGGAACCAGAACCGGAACCGGAACCGTTATGAATAAAGGTTCCAATCCCTGCCTGAAAGTGAGTATCCTATACCTGAAAGTGAGCATTCTACACTTGAAATAGTATCCTACACCTTAAGGAGTATTCTACACCTTAAAGTGAGCAACCTACACCTGAATGTGAGTATTTAACACCTGAAAATGAGCATCATACACCTGAAAGTAAGTGTCCTACACCTGAAAGTGAATATCCTACACCCGAATGTGAGTATCCTACACCTGAAAGTGAGCATCCTACACCTGAAAGTGAGCATCCTACACCTGAAAGTAAGCATCCTACACCTGAAAGTGAGTATCCTATACCCAAAGTTAGTATCCTACACCTGAAAGTGAGTATCCTACACCTGAAAGTACGTATTCTACACCTTAAAGTGAGTATCCTACACCTGAAAGTGAGTATCCTACACCGGAAGTGAGTATCCTACACCTGAAAGTGAGTATCCTACACCTGAAAGTAAGCATCCTTCACCTGAAAGTGAGTATACTACACCTGATAGTGAGCATCATACACCTGAAAGTAAGTATCCTACAACTGAAAGTGAATATCCTACACCTGAAAGTGAGCATCCTAACCCAAAAGTGAGCATCCTACACCCGAAAGTACGTATCTTACATCTAAAAGCGAGCATCCTAAAAACCCGAAAGGGGAGCATCTACACCTGAAAGTAAATATCCTACACCTGAAAGTGAGTATCATACACCTGAAAGTGAGTATCCTACACCTGAAAGTGAGGGATCATACACCTGTAAGTAAGTATCCTACACTGAAAGTGAATATCCACACCTTAAAGTACGTTTTTCTACACCTTAAAGTGAGTATCTTACACCTGTAAGTGAGTATTCTTTTCCTGAAAGTGAGTATCCTACAATAAAGTGAGCATCCTAGACCTGAAAGTGAGAATCCTACACCTGAAAGTAAGCATCCTTCACCTATGAGCGAGCATCCTACACCTGAAAGTGAGTATCCTACACCTGAAAGTGAGCATCCAACACATGGAAGTGAGCATTGTACACCTGAAAGTGAGTATCCTTCACTTAAAAGTACGTATCCTACACCTGAAAGTGAGTATCCTTACACCTGAAAGTGAGTATCCTACACCTGAAAGTGAGCATTCTTCACCTAAAAGTACGTGACTTACACCTGAAAGTGAGTATCCTACACCTGAAAGTACGTATCCTACACCTGAAAGTGAGCATCCTTAACCTGAAAGTGAGTATCCTACACCTGAAAGTGAGTATCCTACACCTGAAAGGGAGTATTCTTCACCTTAAAGTGAGTATTCTACACCTAAATGAGCTCCTTCCTTAAAATCTATCCCCACCCGAAAATAAACATCTTACACCTTAAAATGAGTATCCAAAACCCGAAAGTGAGTTCCTACACCCCAAAAATAAGTATCCACACCTGAAAATGACATCTTCCCTTGAAAGTGGTATCCTCCCTAAAAGTAGCATCCTACCCTGAAAATAGAAAACCTTCACCTAAAATGAGTATCCTACACCCGAAATGAGTATCCTAAAACCTAAAATGATATCCTACCCTGAAAAAGAAAAATCCTACACCCGAATACGTATCCTTCCCTATGAGGGAGCTCCTACACCCAAAATGGTATCCTAACCCAAAAGTAGTATCCTACACCTGAAAATGAGCATCATACCCGAAAATTGTATCCTCCACCCAAAAATGGATCCTACACCTAAAAGTGAGTTCCCACACGAAAATGAGTTCCAACACCTAAAGTGAGCTCCTACCCTGAAAGTACGTATCCTACACCTAAAACGGGATCCTAATCCAAAGTGATATCCTACACCTGAAATTAAATATCCTACACCTGAAAGTGATATCCTCACCTGAAAATGGGCATCCTAACCTGAAAGTACGTGTCCCTACACTTCAAAAGTGGGTATCCTACACCTGAATGTGTATCCTCACCTAAGTGAGTATCCTACCCTGAAAGTAGTATCCTACACCTAAAATAACGCATCCTACACCTGAAAAATGAGTATCCATACCTAAATGAGGGGTCCTATCTTAAAGTGAGCATCTACGCCTGAAAGTACGTGTCCACCCTAAAGTGAGTATCCACACCTGAAGTGAAACATCCTAAAAAAACCCAAAGTGAGTATCCTATCCCGAAAGTGAGCATTATAACTTGAAAATACGTTCGTTCCCTGAAAGTGAGCATCCAACACCTGAAAGTGATTATCCTCCCCTAAAAGTGAGCATCCTACACTAAAGTGAGCATCTTTTCACCCGAAATGTGAATAAACCTACCCTAAAATGAGCTCCTACACCTAAAAGTAGTATCCTACACCTGGAAAATAAAATATGTTACACCTGAAAGTGAGTACTTTCCCTGAAAGTGAGTATCTTTAAAACCCGGGAAGTGAGCATCCTACACCTGAAAGTGAGTTTCTACACCAAATAGTATCCTACACCTGAAATGGAGCATCCTACACCTAAAAGCGAGTATCCTACACAGGAAGTGATATCCAACACCAAAAAAATATCCTACACCTGAAAGTGGTATCCCACACCTAAAAATGAGACCACACCTAAAAATGGTATCCTATACCCGAAATGAGTATCCTACACCCGAAAGTGGTACCTACACCGGGAAAAATGGTATCCTACCCTGAAAAATTAAACTACACCCGAAAGTGAGGCATCCTACACCTGAAGTACGTATCCCCATACCCAAAAGCAGCATCCCCACTGAAAAAGGTATCCTACACTTAAATGATTTTCCTACCCTGAAAGTGAGCATCCTTACCTGAAAGTCGTATCCACACCTGAAAGAAGGGATTACACCTGAAAATATATCCTACACCTAAAGTGATATCCTACACCTGAAAGGTTACCCCACACCGAAGTGAGCATTCTTCCCTGAAAGTAGTTTCCTACTCCTGAAGAGAGCATCCAACCCGAATTGATACCCTACACCTGAAATGAGTATCCTACACCCAAAATGGCATCCTACACCCCGTAAGTACGTATCCTACACCCGAAAGTGAGTATCCTACACCTGAAGTGAAATCCACAACTGAAAATGATATCCTACACCTGAAAGTGATATCCTACACCTAAAATTTAAACATCCTAAAAACCTGAAAAGGGGTATCCTATACCTGAAATGAGGGATCCTACACTTTAAAGTGGGATCGTTCACCTAAAAATGAGCATCCTACACCCGAAAATGGTTTCCCATACCCAAATGTGAGTACCTACACCCGAAAAATGGTATCCTACACCCAAAAGTGGGAATCCTACCCAGAAAATGAGTTCCTACACCGAAAGGAGTACCTACACATTAAAGTGGTACCCACCTGAAAGGGTATTTTTACCATGAAAATGAGCATCCTAAAAACCTGAAAAAAAAGTATCCAACCCTGAAAAAAGAGCATCATACACCCGAAATAATATCCTAAAACCTGAAGTGAAAAGCTTCACCTAAAGTGAATTAAAACACCTAAAGTGGCTCCTACACCTGAAAGTACTATTCTCACCTGAAGTGAGTTCCTAACCCCCAATTAGTACCTACACCTGAAAAGGGGTATCCCACCCTGAAAATGAGTATCCTAACCCGAAGTAAATTCCTAACCCTGAAAGTAAATCCTACCCCTGAAAATGGGAAACCCACACCAGAAAGTGATATCCTACACCTGAAAGTGATATCCTTACACAGAAAGTGAGCATCCTACTCCGAAATGAGTATTCTACACCCAAAATGACATCCTTCCCTGAAAGGGTATACTACACCTATAGTGACCATACACCCAAGTAAAATCCTACCCCTGAAAATGAATATCCTACACCTGAAAAATGGATCCCCCACACCTTTAAATACGTATTCTATCCTAAAATTTATATCTTCACCTGAAGTGAGTATCCTACCCTGAAAATGGTATCCTACCCTGAAGTGGTATCCTTCCCTAAAGTGAGCATCTTACACCGAAAGTGGTATCCTATACTAAAGTGAGACCTACACCCGAAATTTGGTATCCTACCCTGAAAGTGAGTATCCTCACCCGTAATGAGCATCCTACACCTTTAAATGGCACCCACACCGAAAGTGGTACCTACACATAAAAGTGTGCATTCTAGACCCGAAAATGAGTATCCCACCTGAAAGTGATATCCTTTTTCCTAAAGTAGCATCCTTCACTTTTAAATACGTATCCTACACCTGAAAGTGAGCATCCTACACCTTTAAGTACGTATTCTACACCTTAAAGTGGTATCCTACACCTGAAATGAGTTCCTACACCTAAAAGTGAGGGGATCCACACCTGAAAAAAAGGGATCCTACACCTGAAAATACGTGTCCTACACCTGAAAGTGAGTATCCTACACCCGAAAGTGACTATCCACACCTAAAAATGACTCCTAAAACCCGAAAGTACTTTTTACACCTGAAATAATATCCTACACCTAAAAGTGGTAAATTACACCTAAAGTGATACCTACAACTGAAAGTACGTATCCTAACCTAAAGTAGTATCTTACACCTGAAAGTGATATCCTACACCCCGAAAGTGAGCACCAAACATGAAAGTGAGCATTTACACCTGAATGAGTATCCTACACCGAAGTGAGCATCTTTTCTCCTGAATGATTATCCAAAACCTGAAAATGGCATCAACACCCAAAGTAAGTATCCTACAACTGAAAGTGAATATCCTACACCTAAAAGTGATATAATACACCTGAAAATGGCATCCTACCCTAAAGTACGTGTCCTCCCTGAAGTAAAAATCCTACACCTGAAAGTATATCCTACACCTAAAAGTGAGTACCCTACACCGAAAAGTGAGTATCCTACAACTGAAATTTAGCATCCAAAACATGAAAGTGAGCATTGTACACCTGAAATATATCCTACACCTAAAAAATGAGCATCCTTCTCCTGAAAGTGATTATCCTACACCTGAAAAGAGCATCCCACACCCGAAATGAGTATCCTACGCCTAAAAGTGGGGCATCCTCACCTGAAATGAGTAAACCTAAAAAGTGATATCCTAAAAAGTAAAATTTAATAAAGTGAGTAAACCCGAAAATGGGTCCTGTCTTGAAAAATAGTATCGTTCACCGAAAAAGAGCATCCTACACCCGAAAGTGATATCCTACACCTAAAATGAGCTCCTACACTGAAAAAGAGCATCCCACACAGAAATGAGTATCCTACCCTAAAAATGGGGCATCCCCAAAACTTGAAAGTAGCATCCTACAACCCCAAAGTGAGTATCCTCACCCGAAAAGACATCCTTCCCTTTAAAATATATCCTACACCTGAAGAGACATTTCCCTTAATGATATCCTACACCCGAAAGTGAGTATCCCAACCTGAAAGTGAGCATCCTACGATGAAAATACGTGTCCTGCACCTTAAAGTGAGTTCCAAAACCCCAAAGTGAGTATCCTACACCTGAAAGGAGCATCCTACACCTGTAGTGATATCCTATACCCGAAAGTGAGCAAAATATACTTTAAAATACTATCGTTAGAAGTGAGATCCTCACCCAAAGTAATATCCTAAAACCTGAAAGTGAGCATCCTACACCTGAAAGTACGTATCCTTACTAAAGCAAACATCCTACCCGAAAAAGAGTACCTACACCTTAATGATTAACCCACCCTGAAGTGGCTCCCTTCACCTGAAAGTACGTATCCTACCCTGAAAGTAAGCATCCTCACCAAAAGTGAGTATCCTACACCTAAATGAGTATCCTACACCTGAAAAGGGTTACCTACACCCGAAAGGGGCATTTTCCCTGAAAGTGAGTATCCTTCTCCTGAAAATGAGCATCCTACACCCGAAAGTGAGTACTCTACACCCCAAAGTGAGTATCCTCACCTGAAAATGAGCACCTACACCTGAAAGAACGGTCCTACACCTGAAAATGAGAAACCTCCACCTGAAGGAAATCCTACACCTGAAAGTGAGTATCCTAACCTAAAGTGAGTATCCTAACCTAAAATAAACACCTACACCTGAAAGTGATATCCTATCTGAAGTTGCATCCTACACTTTAAAATAGGTATCGTTCACCTAAAAATGAGCATCCTACAATGAAAATGGGCCTTACCCAATTGATATCCCCAAAACCCAATGATATCCTACACCTAAAAGTTGGGGGGGAAACCTACACCAAAAGTGGTATCCTACACCTGAAAATTTTATCCTCCATAAAAAATGAGTATCCTAACCAAAGTGATATTCTACACCTGAAATGAGATCCTACACCTGAAAGTGAGTTACCAACACCTGAAAATGAATATACCCTAAAAAAAAGTATCCACCCTGAAAGTGTGACTTCACCTGAAAGTGAATATATACACCTAAAGTGACATCCTACACCTTTAAAGTACGTATTCTAACACCTGAAATGAGTATCCCCACCCCCAAATTAGTACCTACACGAAATGAGTATCCTACCCTGAAAAGGGGTATCCTAAACCAAAATGAGTACCCACCCTAAAGTACGAATCCTAAAACCAAGTGGGAATCCTACACCAAAAGTGAGTATCCTACACCTAAATGATATCCTTTAAAATAAAAATGACATCCACTCCTGAAAATGAGATTCTACCTGAAAAATGAGCATCCTTCACCTGAAAAGTGAGTATACTACACCTGATAGTGAGCATCATACACCTGAAAGTAGTACCTACACCTAAAAAGTGAATATCCTACACCTGACAGTGAGCATCTACACCTTAAAGTACGTATTCTACACTAAAGTTAGTATCTTACACCTGAGTGAGTATCCTACCCTGAAAGTGAGTATCCTAACCCTGAAAGTGAGTCTCGCTTCACCGAAATGTGAGCATCTTACCCTGAAAGTGGTATCTATACTGAAAATGAGGCATCCACACTGAAATTGAGTATCCTAACACCGAAAGTGAGTAATCTACCCTGTAACTGGGAGCATCCTACATCTGTACTGAGAGCATCCTACACCTGTAACTGAGCATCCTACACCTAAAAGTACGTATCCTACACCTGAAAGTGAGCATCCTACACCTTTTACGTGATTATCCTACACTGAAAGTGAGTATCCTCACCCCGAAAGTAAGTACCCTACACCTGACAGTGAGCATCCTACACTTGAAGTATTATCCTAACACTAAAAGTGAGCATTCCTACAGCCTGAACGTACGAATCCTACACTTGAATGAGTATACTACACCTGAAAGTGAGTATCCTACACCTAAACGTGAGTATCCTACACCTAAAAGTGAGTATAATACACCTGAAAGTGAGTATCCTACACCTGAAAGTACGTATCCGTAACAACCTAAAAGTGAGTATCCTACACCTGTAAGTGAGTATCCTAAAACCTGAAAGTGAGCATCCAACACATGGAAGTAAGCATTGTACACCTGAAAGTGAGTATCTACACATAAAAGTGAGCATCCGTCTCCTGAAAAAGTGATTTATCCTACACCTGAAAGAAGAGCATCATACACCTGAAAAGTAGTAATCCTACACTAAAAGTGGGATCCTTCACCTGAAAGTAGCGTCCTACACCTGAAATGAGTATCCTACACTTGAAGTGTGTATCTTACACCCTGAAACTGCTATCCTACACCTGAAAGTGAGTACCTCCACTGAAAGTAAGCATCCTACCCTGAAAAAGTGATATCCTATACCTGAAAGTGAGCTCCTATATTGAAAGTACGTATCGTCAACCTGAAAGAGAGCATCCTACACCTGAGAAGTGAGTATCCTCACCTAGAAATGAGCATCCTACACCCTAAAGTGAGCATCCTACACCTAAAACGTGAGTATCCTACACCTGAAAGTGAGCCATCCAACACCTGAAATGACATCCACACTCAAGTGGTATCCTACACCTGAAAATGAGGCATCCTCTCCTGGAAGTGAGTATCCTACACCTGAAAGAAGCATCTTCAACCTAAGTGATTATCCTACACCTGAAAGTGATATCCTACACCTGAAGTGAGCCTCCTACAAGAGTACGTCCTCCTACACCTGAAAGTGGTATCCCTACACCTGAGCAGTGATATCCTATCACCTAAAAGTGAGCATTCCTACACCTAAAGTGAGTATCCTATACTTAAGTGATGCATTATATACTGAAAGTACGTATCGGTTTCACCTGAAAGTGGACATCCTATCACACCTGAGTGATTCTCCTACACATAAAAGTGAGCATCCTACACCTGAAAAGTGAGGTCATCTTACACTGAATGTGAGTATACCTACACTGAAAGTGAGCATCCTTCACGCTAACAGTACGTTTTCTTACACCTGAAAGTAAATATTCCCACATACCCTGAAAGTGAGTATCTTACACCTGAAAGTGAGTATCTTACACCTTGAAAGTGAGACATCCCTACTTACACCTGAAAGTGAGTATCCACTTTACAGGAATTATGGCACCTGAAATGTGTATCCACCCTGAAAGTAAAAGTATCCTACACCTGAAAGTGAGATCCTTCACCTGAACGTACTATCCTCACCTAAAGTAGCATCCTACACCTGAAGTGAGTATCCTACACACCTGAAAGTGAGTATCTCTACACCTGAAAGTGAGTATCCTACAAATAAAAAAAAAACGAAAAAAAAAAAAAAAAAAAAGAAACAAAAAAAGAAAACAAAAAAAAAAAAAAAAAAAAAAAAAAGAAAAAAAATAATCAAAAAAAAAAGAAGAAGAAAACTAAAAGAAAAAGAAAAAAAAAAAAAAAAAAAAACAACAAAAAACAAAAAAAACAAAAAGTGAATATCCTACACTGAAAGTTTAGTATACCTAACAACCTGAAATGAGAGATTCCTACACTGAAAGTGGAGTATCCAACACCTGAAAATGGAGGCATTAACACTGAAAGTAAATTATCCCTAAAACCTGAAAGTGATATCCTACACCTGACAGTGAATATAATACACCTGAAAGTGAGCATCCTACACCTGAAAGTACGTATTCCTACACCTGAAAGTGAGTATTCTTACACCCAAAAGGTAGTATCCTACACTCTAAACATGAGTATCCTACACCTGTAAGTGATTATCCGTCCTTACACATAAAGTAGAGCATCCTACTCCTGAAAGTGATATCCTACACCTGAACCGTGAGCATCCTACCACCTTAAAGTACGTATTCTACAACTAAAGTGGATTATCTTACACCTGAATGTGATTATCCTACACCTGAAGTGAGTATCCCTACACTGAAAGTGAGTATCTACCACCTGAAAGTGCAGAATCTTCACATAAGTACTATCTTATCACTTGAAGTGACATCCTACCTTTAAAGTGAGTATCCTACACCTGAAAGTTAAGTATCCTGAACACCTTAAGTATGTACCCTACACCTGAAAAGTGAGCATCCTACACTGAAAAGTGAGTATCCTACACGCTTAAAGTGAGCAGCCTACACCTGAAAAGTACGATCCTACCACCTGAAAGTGAGTATCCTATACGACCTGAAAGTGAATATCCCTACACCTGAAAGTGAGTATCCTACACCTGAAAGTACGTCTCCTTTACCGGGGGGGGAGGAGAGAATAAGGGAGCATCCTACACCTGAAAAAGAGTATCCTACGCCTAAACTAGTATCCTACACCTGAAATTGAGCGTCCCTACACCTGAAAAGGTACGTGGTCCTACACCTGAAAGTGAGTATCCTACACTAAAAGTGAGTATCCTGAAACCCCCAACCTGAAAGTGAGTATCCAACACCTAAAAGTGAGCATCTACACCTGAAAGTTACGTATCTGTACACCTAAAATCGAGCATCCTAACCAGAAAGTGAGTATCTACACCTGAAAGTAATATCCTACACCTGAAAGTGAATATCCTACACCTGAAATGAGTATCCTACATCTGAAGTGAGTATCCTACACCTGTAACTGGCATCCTACACCTTGTTACTGAGCATTCTACAACACCTGAAAGTGAGTATCCAACACATAAAGTGTGCATCCTAGACCTGAAAGTGAATATCCTACACCTGAAAGGATCATCCAACACCTGAAAGTGACATTTACACCTGAAGGTGAGTATCCTACCCGGAAAGTGAGCTCTGTTCCCCTAAGTGGGGGGTAAATCCAACACCTGAAAATGAGCATCATACCCTGACAGTAAGTATCATACACCTAAAGTGAATATCCTCCACCTAAAAGTGAAATATAATACACCTGAAAGTGAGCATCTACACCTGAAATACGTGTCCTACACATTGGAAAGTAAATAGCCTATACACCTTAAAGAGAGTATCCTACACCTGAAATTGGTAACTACACAGTTCACCTGAAAGTACGTATCCTACACCTAACAGTGAGCATCCCCTACACCTAAAGTGAAGTATCCTATACAACCTGAAATTGAGCATCCAACACATGAAAGTGAGCATTGTACACCTGAAAGTGAGTATCCTAACACTAAAAGTGAGCATCCTTCCCAAAGTAATTTTCCCTTAAAAAAACCAAAACACCTAAAAGTAACCCAACCGAAAAAGGGGTTCCTACCCTGGATTTTAAACTGTTTCCCCAAAACCAAAGTAGATCCCCCCTAAAGTTCCAAAAAAAATGATATCCTACAACCTAAAGGATACCTACACCTAAAAGTAAACTCCTCCCGGAGTGGTTTAAACCAAAAAACCCCCAAAAGGTACTTTTTCCAAAGTGAGCATCCCAAAAAAAAATTTTTAACCAAAATGAGTATCCTACACCAAAAAACCTAAAATAAAAAAACCAAAATAAAAAACCTAACCCAAAGTTTAAAACCTAACCCTAAAAATGAGTATCCAACCTGAAAATTTTAACCAAATGAAAATTTTCCCCACCCCGAAAGTGAATCCAAAAATGAATGAGATCCAAACCGGGGGAAAATTCCAAAAAAAATTTTACCAAAGTGATAAATTTCCCTAAAGGAGTCCTACACCTAAAATATATTTACCCAAAGTGAGTACCCCACACCCAAAGTTAGATCCTACACCAAAAAGGGGATCCCAAATAAAATAATCCCACACCAAAAATATACCACACCAAAGTTTAAAATTACCCTAAAAAAGGAATCCCACCAAAAATGAGATCCTCCCCCGAAAGTAGTATCCCACAAAAAGGGCCCCCCAAAAAGGATTTTCCCCCCAAAGGGATCCTTTACCTGAAAGTGATATCTACCTGAAGTGAATCTACCCTGAAAGTAAGTTCCCAACCGAAAATGAATTCTACACAAAAATTTACCCTTTTAAATAGTATTCCAACCAAAATTTTTAAAATTTTAAAAATTAAAAAAAAAAAAAAACCCCCCCCAAATAATCAATAAAAATTTTTCAAAACATCACCCTTAAATGGGGTCCCCTAAAAAATTTAAGAAATTTTCCCCAAAAAATGGGCCCCAAAGGGGGGTTTTCCTCACCCGAAATGAGACCTCACCTAAAAATAATTTTCCCAAAAAAGGGATCCCAACCAAAATTCCTCCCTTAGTTTTTTTTAACCCCCTAAAGTTTTAAAAATTTTTTCCCCCCAAACCCCAAAAACCCCCCCCCCTGAAAATAACCCAAGAAAATCCCCCCCCAAAAATTTAAAAAAGGCCCCCCCCCCTGAAAGTCGAATCCTACCCTTAAAAAGATATCCCACCTAAAGTGGTATCCTACACCAAAATGAGTATCCTAACCTGAAAATAAATTTCCCCCCTAAAAATACTATCCTTCACCTATAAGGGAGCCCCCCGGGGTTTCCAAAAAAATTCCACCCCAATAGGTTTCCCAACCGGGATTTTACCCCAAATTTCCCCAAAAAAAAGTACCAACCTAAAAAAATCCAAAACCTAAAATTGGCTCCTACACCTGAAAAATATCCTACCCAAAAATAAAAACCCACCCCAAAGGGAGTAACTTACACCTAAAGGTTTCCACCCTAAAGAAGCCTACACCAAAAGGAGTTCCTTTCCAAAAAAATAAATAAAGAAAAAAACCCAATAAAGTGAGCATTGTCCCAAAATGAACCACACCTGAAATGAGCATTTTCCCCTTAAAATTTTCCACACCTGAAAAAAAAAAATTTAAACCCGAAAGTAGATCCTCCCCTAAAACCCCCCCTGAAAGTAATAAATTTCCCTGAAAGTGACCTACACCTGAAAAAAGTTCCTCACCCGAAGTAAATATCCTACCCTAATAGTTTAAAAAAAACCTTCACCTAAAGTAGATCCCCACCTAAAAAAGAATTTAACCTAAAGTGAGTATCCTCCCTAAAAAAAACCCCCTAAAGTGAAATTTAAAAAACCAAAGTGGTTTCCCCCCCCCGGGCCCCCTTAAAATTTTCCCAAAAATAACACCTGAAAATGAGATCCTACCCTAAAGTGATCCTCCCAAATAGCTCCAAAACCCCGAAAGTGAGATCCTACACCTAAAATGGTATCCTAAAACCTGAAAATGAAATTTAACCTTAAAGTAGTATCCAAAACTGAAAGTGGATTGCCTTCCTACAACCTCAAAGTGAGTTATCCTACACCTAAAATGAGCATCCTCCCTGAAAGTGAGATCCTACACCTGAATTGGAGATCCCCAAACCCGAAAGTGGGGATCCTTTACCTGAAAAGTAGTATCCCTTACACCTGAAAATAATCCCCCACATGAAAGTAGACGTTCCTACACTGAAAGTGAGTATCCTAACACCTGGAAGTGAGATCCTACACCTAAAAGTGAGATTCCTACACCTGATAAGTGAGTATCCTACACCTGAAAGTGAGCATTTAACTTGAAATACGTATCCTTCACCTGAAGTTTAGATCCTCACCCAAAAGTGAATTTTCCTACACTAAAGTGAGATCCTAAAACCTAAAAGTGAGCATCTTACACCTAAAAAAGAGTATCCTACCCTGAAAGTAAAATCCTTCACCTAAAGTCGTTTCCTTACACCTGAAAGTAATATCTACACCTGAAAGTGAGATCCTTAACACCTGAAAGTATTTTCCTTTAACCTAATGAGCTCCTACACCCGAAAGTACGTATCTACACCTGAAAGTAATTATCCTACACCTGAAAGTGAGCACCTACCCTAAATGAGTTCCCACCCTGGAAGTAGTATCCTACACCTTAAAATATACACCTAAGGCAAAAAAAAACACCTGAAAGTGAGCCTAATAACCTAACCTGAAAGAGTATCCCACCTGAAAAGTTTAAAGTCATCCTATACTAAAGAACCGTTTGAGATTTATCCCTTGAAAAAAAATATTAAAAAGTGAGTATCCTACAGTATCCACACCTGAAAGTGAGTAAACTACCC